>JAABKJ010009095.1:0-11286 GCA_011634705.1 Andricus grossulariae
TGAGAATGTAAAAATGTTGTTATTATACATTTTATTGCAACTTGTGTCGTTTCTCCATAAATTTAATTTGTTTATTTGCAACGTTATCTTCTTATGATTTAAACTGAAAATACGCATACTAGTGTAAAGTGGTTCTAAGCAAATTTGTGGATATGATTTAGGCGAAAAATGTTGTTAAATAAAAAGTTATTGCAGCTTGTGTCTTTTTTTCCAAAAATCAATTTTTAATTTAATTTGTTAGTTTTATGCTTATTTTTCACGATTGAAAAATATACTCGCCCTTTCTGAAAACTATAAATAACAAATTTGTACATCCTGATTAAGTGAACAGGTTTGCCTATTATTTTTTTTTCTTCCCTTGTGTCGTCTTCCAAAACATTATATTCTTTTATTTTTAGTATTATTTTTCACGAATTAAACAAAAACTGCGCGTCCTATGAAAAAGTGGTGAATGACAATTTTGTAGATCTTTTTTAGGTGCACGATTTTTGTATCTTCGTCTTTTTCTGTATCTTGCATAGTTTCATCGTAAAATGGAATTTTTCATTATTTTTTATGCGAACAAAATTTGAATTTTTGATTTTTCGAAAAAATTCGAAAAGCTGTTATAATAATCTTGTAGGGCTCCCAAAAAGAAACGTTTTTCTATCGCAGACTTTTTTTCATATCATGCGTTGTTCGGCTTAAAATATTAATTTCCGTTTGTTTTTTGGGATTTTGAAAATGCTATAACTCTGACAATTTTCATTTCATCAAAACATTTCACAGGAATAAATTGTTTTTCTTTTAGAGTGCCACTAATAACCGTCCATAGAATTTTCAAATTTCGAAAAAAGTAGCCTCAAAAATTTTCAAAATGTGCTCACTTTTTGAACTTTTATACAAAACAGCTGGTTAACGAACTCGTTCTTTCTTTTTAGGCCTTCAAAAAGACTGCCAAAGCACAATCTAATCTGATGAATCTTTCGAAAGTATGCCCCCAGTATGCCAGCTATGTTACGCGTCGGGAAGTGTGCCATCGAAGGCTTAAATTAATTTTTTTGATTTATATTACAGCTATTCTTTTTTTGTAGGCAAATTGATACTTTTTAATTGAAAATTTAATTATTTTGGTAGAAAATGCATATTTTTGGGCTGCAAATTCAATTTTTTTGTCAAAAACTCCTCTTTATGGTTTGAAAATTAGTCTGTTTTGGTTGAGGAATTAAATAATTCCTTTAAAATTCTTATTTCTTTGTATAGTTCAACTGTGTAGCGGGCCGCCAGGTCCGTGTATTTCAAAACACAGAGTTCTGAAAGTTTGAGCGACTGAGAACTGTGATTCTCACAGCGGAGATGTAGTTTCTCTTCAACTTATTCGTAATAATCATTTTGAACTTTTACAGCACCGACTTTTAATATTTATTATCAGTTCTGGAATTATGACTGAACATTTCGGATGATTTACAGGAAAGTTTTTGTTAATTCACTGAATTTTTCTCATATCCGCAACATCGTAGCTAGTTCAGTAATTGCTCAAGTACAAATTTTTTCCGTGTATTACTAGTTAAAAATTTTATTATTTGGTTGCATATTCCTGTTTTGTTGAAATTCCATATTTTGGTGCTGACAATTTAACTGAAATTTTTTGTTAAAAAATACAAGTATTTTTTCGAAAATCCATCCTCTCGGTTTAAAAATTCATATATTTTGTTAGAAATTTTATCTTTTTTGATTAAAAACGTAACTGTGTGGTTGGAAAATTATCTTCTTTGGTTAATGCTTCAACTATTGTGTTTGAAAATTCGTCTTTTTGGATTAAATTCAACTATTTTGTTATTTGAAATAAAAATATTTTTTCGTTGAAATACGTACCATTACGGTATTGGTTGAGAATTCGTCTTTTTTATAGAAAATTTATCATTTGAGATCATCTCGTTGGTTGAAAATATAACTCTCTTGTTAAAAATGCGTTCTTTTGTTTGTTTAAAATTAACTTTTTTAAACTAAAAATGTAACTTTTCCATGTTTGGATGAAACATAGTATTTTTTAGTTGAAAATTTGTCTTTTTGGATTAAAAATTCTTCTTTTTTGGCTAAATTTAAACTATTTTGTTAAAAATTAATTTTTCAAGTTGCAGATTCATCACTGTAGTTGCAAATTCATATTTTTGGTTAGATTTTTTTCTTGAGAAATTATCTTTTTGTTGAAAATTCAACTTTTCAGGTTGAAAATTTCACTGTTTTTGGTAGAGCTTCAATAAATGTTGTTTGAAAAATTTCGTTTATTTGGCTGGAAATTCATCTTTGTAGGTGGAAAATTCCAGTATTTCGTTAAAGTTCTTTGTTAAAAATTTAATTATTTTGTTGAAAATTCATGTATTTTGTTAAAAAGTCATAATTTTTGGTCGATAATTCAACTATTTTGTGGACAATTTGTCCTTTTGAATTGAAAACTCATATATTTTTTGTTAAAAAATCAAATGTCTTCTAACTAATTAAATTATTTGGTTAAGAATTCAACAGCTTTTGGTTGAAGTTAAATATTTTTTGTGTGAAAATTCGATAATTTTGTTAAAAACTCATCCTTGTAGTTTGGGATCTCAACAATTTGGTTGAAAATTTAACTATTTTGTTGTAAATTTAATTATTGTGTTGAAAAATAAACTATTTTGTTTAAGATACATATTTTGTGATCGAAAATTCGACTGTTTTGCTAAAAATTCGTGTATTCGGGCAAAAAATTTATCTTTCATAGTAGAAAAATAAAACATCTTTTTACGTGAAAAATCGTTCTGTCATTTAAAGAACTAAAATTGTCAAAGAATATTGTTTTCTTGATTGAAGTGAAAAGATCACAAATTTTATTTGACAAAACATTATTTACACTGAAATGTGTTATCAAATATTTTGTTTAAATCTTCATCCACACGTAGTGAACTATGTTTTTATAATATGAATAAACCAATTGTGAGACCGTATTAGCGATTTTTCAAATTATATTCATTGTACATCTAATCAACACCTAGGGTTCACAGAAAACCATTGATGTGAAATTCGTTACATCTCATTCTGAACAATGCAAATTTTAACTGTGTTTTTATTGGTTTTTGTGTCTCAAAAATAATGAAATTCAAAATTACAATAAATTCGGTATACTCTTGAGGATCGGCATTTTACATTTTCAATTCATGATTACTTAAGACTATATTCCTCGAACTTTGTCTTTGTTACACCATATGCGCGGTGACAACTTGGTCATTTCAAGAAATAGCCAGAATAATTAGACAGATAGTGAAACTCTGATCTAATATACGGTCTAAAGGTGCTTGCACAGTTCATGAAACAGCTGAAAATTCTAGACAGATAGTGTAAGTGAAGATTATTACAAAATCCACTAGCAGTTCATGAACTGTCTAGACATTTCATGAAATGTATGATTACATTAAGTGGCTACTACGTATAGAAAAATAACTGGCGTCTCTCCTTGTTTAATAGCTTATAATTTGATTTGAAATATAGTCCTTAGAGTTGGAAACGGCTTTGCATGTTCTAATTATAAAATGGTATTCTAATATGAAAATTATTTATAAATTTAAGAAATATTTAGAAACAAGGGTAAAACATTATTTGGATTTGAATACTCTTAGAATTATGAAGTTTGAAGTTTAGGAGACTGAGACGACAATTCAGTCGGAGGACAGACAATGGCTGAAAGCTCTTTCCACGCCTGCCGGCAAATACGGGCCATCATTAACGCATTTACTCCTAATTATAGCGCTGCAGACACTCTCTTGACTGAACTTCGAGCGAAGCCCCTCGGCGCACTCTTTAATTTGGCTCTCGTGATAACTAAATATTTCGCACCCCTATCATCCAAAATCCAAGATATATTAAGCCATGATACCTCATTAGTTATTTGCATTTAATAAGAACATCTTGAGGATTTCAAGATTTCTACACTTTAATGTCTAAATTTTTACATTGTTTCACGCCCTTTTCTAAGACAATAAAATTGAAATGGACACAGTTCGCACACCAGAAAGTTTTGCTACTAAAGCAGGGTTTACTGCCTTGTAGAATTTACGACGATGAGTATACAACGTGTTGTTTCCATGTGGTAGCCCGTTTAGCCGCGGTGGCGATCTCATAACGGTCATCTTGAATTTCCTTATTTGAAATTGTCTTTATTGCTTAAAGAAATTTTACAATGATAATACTTTATCTAAAATTTGATCTATATTCTCACAAGCTACTGATCCTTACGCGGACTCAGTCTCCTCAAGACTGAAATATTTGCCAATATTAAATTTTTTGCGGTGATCACCAGACTCAAAAGATTTCGAAATTATTCTCACAACACCGCCGACATTGAACCACATTTACGTCTTCTCGATTTATTAGTTAACTAGTAATCAATGAATCGAGAATGAATACGGAAACCTCTAGGTACGATAATGTTGTTCCCCTTCCTCTCAGCTATGTTCTTTTTCCAGTAGAATCCTTGGTAGAATAGCTGACTCTTTGGATTCAAATCAAGTAATTGTAGATGAATCTCCTAGAATCTCCTAGATTCAAATCTGGTCCATGCACACTGCAGTCACAGGCGTCCCCGTGATGCGTGAAACTTCAGGATTTCAAGTATTTGCACTAATCACAGAGAAAAACAATACAGATTTTACAAATTACATAAAAGACCAATTTAAAAGAACAATTGGTAATCGACCGGTCACACCAGGCTTACCGATGGATCTGTCGATTTGGGCTTCCTCCTCGTCCTTCGTCCCCTTCTAATCATTGGCGGCCTTATCGCGTGAATCGTTACATAAGGCCCAGGATCATAGAATATGGGCATTAAATCTCAGTAGAATATACTAGGTTCCCTTTACACGAAAAAATCACACTAGGAACCAACAAATATTGTAATTTTCGTGTCTCCTTTAATATAAGGGGGTTGTCGGGTAGCCCGGCCGACTATAAAGGCCCCTGTTATGTGGACGCTCACATATTGTTGCTTTAGTAATCTAAAAGTCAGTAACTTTTTAAAAAATTGAAGAGAAAATAAGCGAAATCAGTCATTTGACTTCTCGTCTAGTGTAATAATGCTACATTTTTTCGCAATAAAAATATGTTGGACAAAAAATAGGAATAGCAAACTAAAAACAGTAAAATGTACTGCAATTAAAGTGATACAGTTAGTATAAAAAGCTATGCTCTATCTTGATAGTAAGCGTGGATTGAATGGTAAGATTTGTTGACCAGATTTCAACTTTATATCACTCTATTTAGTTGTAAGTGCAAAATATTTTTGCTTTTTATTGACGTTTCGATGAAAAAGAGACTTTGATGTATTGGCGCGATATCACAAAACACATCAAATATAAAAAGAATAAATAATAGAGTTAAAAAAAGAAAAACCAGTTGAAAAGTTATGTCTTTCCTCTCGTTTATTCACAATCCGCTTCTGTCGTGTAGCTTTGTTTTTCACCGTCAAATGCACTCCACTCGATCAAAAATACTCTGGCGACGTACAAGCCACACTGGGCGAGACTCCAGTAAAACAAAATAAGCCTCAACATTCGTCCTGCGACGAGCATTTGTTGTCAACTCCAGATGGAAATGACTTTTTAAAAAATTAATATTTATTGTATCTAAATACCTAAACACGATTCTAGGAAAATTTAATTCGATTTCCAAAAACTAGTAACAAAGAAGCTTCTTTGAATGAACGACGCTAAAAAATGAAAATATTTAACGAATTGAAATATTTATTTGAGGTGCATTTTATATATCTATTGATATATAATAAATAAAATACGATTGCTATTGCAATGAGTTTAACGAGTTTTTTTATTCTTATGTAAATAAATAACAGTTCATTACAAAACAACGTTATCAGGTTAGTGACTGAACATGAAGTTCAATAATTTACTGAAACTATAATACAGAAATGAAAAAATAGAATGAGTTGAGGATACTTTACTGGAAAGTTATTAAGAGTATTATATGTTTTTTAAACATATTTAAACTTAAAAATAGTTTTGCCTGACAATAAGGAAGAAGGAACAATTTCAAATTCCAGCCTGAAGGCATTTTTGATGAAGGCATTATTTTCTTTGATGGGATTGCTTTAAAAAAAATGGCGTGTATTTAGGAACAGATAGATCATTTCAATTTGTTTTATTAGGGAATTCCGAAATGTATAAAAATTATCAATCAATCTACATCGAACATAATACATTTTAATTTTGGCCCTTTTTGCAATAGCGTAAACTTATTTCTGATGACTGTGTGGAATCATAAAGTAAGCATGTAATTAATGTTTGTAATACTTTTTTGTAATTTTAGTTTGAAAATCATTTTTTTTTTGAGGTAAATATTTTTATTTAAATGAAAATTCGCATTTTTGCACCAAAAAAAAAATGAGATACGATACAACTCTTCTAACTTGTAAAATTAAATAATTAATTACTGTTACAAAATTGTATATAATTGGTTTATTTTCAGAAAAATGCAATCACATATTGGTTTAGATACTGTACTTTTATTACTATTATTATACCATTAAGCGGTATTCCTTTCGAGGTGCGCAATCCGCAACACTGCTCCGACCCAGGTTGCTGCCCAATCTCTCTAGCGATCACCCCAAGTGAAGAGCCTCGTAAAGTCATCGTGTGAAGCTCCCCACTGGGGCCCATGAGTATCCAAGGACTTTTGTTTCCGGCGTCATTCACTCCACTGATACTCTTTTTATAAACTATTTGTCGCTACACTTTCCTATACTGGCATATCTCTGTAGCTTCCATCGCGTCCATCCAGATTTTCACGCGAGCTGTTGTGTTTCTATGGCTTCTTATATCTCTTCGAGTTAGGGTCTTATTTAAATATTCTAACTATTTTGTCCGCGGTCTGCCTCTGGGCACACTGTCATTTACTTTACCTTGATACACTTGTTTCGTTAGTCGTTCATCTTTCATTCTTTTAACATGCCCAAACCATCTCAAAGAGTTTCTCTCACATATGTCAACTAGTGTCTCCTCTACACAACATTCTTTGATGATTTTCTCGTTACTCTCTTTATCAGTTAGTGTATTGCCGCATATCATGCGTAGGAATTTCATGTTAATCGCGTTAATTTTACTCTTATCCTTTTCTTGATAGATCCAGGTCTCGCTACCGTACAGCACAGTCGGTATAAATATAGAATTATGTATCTATCTTTTCGTCACTAGTGAATAGGCTACCAAGATACACGTACTTATCAACTTGTTCTATTCTCTCATCATTTAGGACAATTTTGCACATTGTTTTCATACCCTTTCTTTCAAACACCATAAGTTTTGTTTTATTTACGTTAATTTTGAGGCTAATGTTCTTCATGCTTGTAATCAGTTTGTTCAACATTCTTTGCAAGTGTTCAGTTGACTCTACCATAACAACCTTATCATCTGCGAGCGCTAACCCACGTACCCTCACTGTCTCGAGATCCACACCTTCTTCGTCGAAGAGAGCCATTCTTAGACACTTGTCCATGAATATAATAAATAGCCATGAGGATATAATGCATCCTTGTCTGACACCTTGCATAATATCGAACCAGTCACTCAGTTTGCAATTAACCCTTGCACTCGCTTTGATATCAGCATATGGGGCATAATTTCTCAAGTGTACCCACCTCGAAAATGGAAGTTGTCCGATCGGACTAAAAATTGGCTCAATTGTAGTCCTATTAGATAGTATTCCTCACACCAAAAATTAATTAATTTTGATAATTATTCATCAAAGTGGAAGGGGGTGCAATTTTTGGGGTTTTCAAGCAAAGCCTCACTTTCAAACATTTGTTACATTTTTCCTATTGCTTTAAACAAATTTTCACTTCAAATGTTTTTAATAAGTTTATTCGCAAAATTTTTGGAGGTAGTAACGATTTTTGAAAAAACTCAAACTTTGACCATAATTTTTGAAAATCAAAAATAAATTTGACTTTTTTTTCAAATTTCGACACTTTTTTTTTCTTCAAAACAGTTCTAAAAGAAAGCTGAGATTCTTTCCTATAAGACACGCAATTTTTAGAGTGGAAACCCACCCTCAAGGACACGAGATTGAACCAATGCCCCAGGTGTAAAACGCACATCTTCTCCGGGGAAGTCTGATTTTTCCAGTACTTTAGGGTTCCTGGAGTGAGTTCCTCGAGGACACAAGATTGAACCAATGTCCCAGGTGTGAAAAACACATCTTCTCCGGGGAAGTCTGGTTAGTCCAGTAATTTAGGGTTTCTGGAGTGAGTTCCTCGAGGACACGAGATTGAACCAATGCCCCAGGTGTAAAAAACACATTTTCTCCAGGCCAGTCTGGTTTTTCCAGTACTATAGGGTTCCTGGAGTAAGTTCCTCGAGAACACAAGATAGAGCCAATGCCCCAGGTATGAAAAACACATCTTCTTCGGGAAAGTCTGGTTTTTCCAGTACTTTAGAGTTTCTAGAGTGAGTTCCTCGAGGCCACGAGATTGAACCAATGCCCCAAGTGTGAAAAACACATCTTCTCCAGGGAAGTCTGGTTTTTCCAATAGTTTAGGGTTTCTGGAGTAAGTTCCTCGAGGACACGAGATTGAACCAATGTCCCAGGTGTAAAAAACACATCTTCTCCGGGGAAGTCTGGTTTTTGCAGCTGGGGCATTGGTTCAATCTCGGCTCCTCGAGGAACTCACTCCAGAAACCCTAAACTACTGGAAAACCCAGACTTCCCCGAAGAAAATGTGTTTTTGACACCTGGGGCATTGGTTCAATCTTGTGTTCTCGAGGATTTCACTCCAGAAACCCTAAACTACTGGAAAACCCAGACTTCCCCGGAGAAGATGTGTTTTTTACACCTGGTGCATTGGTTCAATCTCGTGTCCTCGAGGAACTCACTCTAGGAACCCTAAAGTACTGGAAGAACCAGACTTCCCCGGAGAAGATGTGTGTTTTACACCTGGGGCATTGGATCAATCTCGTGTCCTCGAGCAACCTACTCCAAGCAACCTAAAGTACTGTAAAACCCAAACTTCACCGGAGAAGATGTGGTTTTCACACCTGGGGCATGGGATCAATCTCGTGTCCTCGAGAAACCTACTCCAAGCAACCAAAAGTACTGTAAAAACCAGACTTCCCCGGAGAAGATGTGGTTTTTACATCTAAGGAATTGGTTTAATCTCGTGTCCTCGAGGAACTCATTTCAGGAACCCTAAAGTACTGAAAAAACCAGACTTCCCCGGAGAAGAAGTGTGTTTTACACCTGGGGCATTGGTTCAATCTCGTGTCCTCGAGGAGCCCACAATTGGTGCAGGATATTGGCGTAGGTAGCATAATTTTCTGGAAGAAGATGTTGTTCGCATACCTGGTGCAATAGTGTGATGTTCGGACTGTGATTTCCGAGAGCACAGCTCATTACCGGAAGTCAAACTTTGTCCAAAATTAGTTTGTAGAAATGTTTGTAGAATTTCCGCATGTAATTCACATGGTATTTCCACATGGAATTTCCGTAGAACACTTTCCGTAGAATTTTTTCGCGTGGGTAATCTGGTTAACAAAATAGATCGATATACGGGGTTGGAAGTTTGTCCTAATTATTCAGAAAAGAATCATACTATATGTGAATTTGAGAATGAAAATGTACGCCAGGTTAATCATGAACGGGAATTTGTCTTGTTATCTTATCTATCTTCATCTTCTCTATTTTTAGACAATTCGTGCGGGGGTACGCACTGACGAAGGTTATATGAAATTCCTGAACACATTGATCCAAATTCTAAATTATACGCAACTAAAAGTCACTAAAAAGAATGAAACAAAATATCTGAAAAAAAGTTTAAGATAGGTTTAGTAGCACTACAGAAAGAGGTTGTAAAAATAGTCACGCTACAAACTTATTTGTGGCACTTCTAGTGCATTTTGACATCCTGCATCTTTCATATTTATCTAGCTTAGGTTGATTATTCAATAATATAATGTAATGTAATAAAATGTTGAACGATAAGAAAGAATAAGACAACAATAATTATCTGATACAAAAAAAATAACAGAACATTTTTTTCAATAATAAATTTCTAAAGATATAATTAATATCAAATGTATATACGTATAATAGAATATTTGCTGATTTTGATATCTCCGTACATAAACTAAAATTATTTTCGTACACACTCATACTTCAGTACATATTGCTATTTACAT
Source organism: Andricus grossulariae (assembly GCA_011634705.1). Taxonomy (NCBI): domain Eukaryota; kingdom Metazoa; phylum Arthropoda; class Insecta; order Hymenoptera; family Cynipidae; genus Andricus; species Andricus grossulariae. The sequence continues at coordinate 10,191 of JAABKJ010009095.1, forward strand.
TACTCTTGAGTTAAAATATTAGTGTTGGCAATTGTACACTGTATCAATATTTCCCAAATTTTATCTAATATTACATACTTAAGGGGTTTGGATTGAAAAATATTTTAATCTAAAAGACATGAAAATTTATATGAAGTTCATAAAACGTGAATGCATTTTGTATTATTTATGAAAAGTGAGATACATATGAAATGAGAGTGGTTTAAATTGGCTTACATTAATGGTTAAGAGTGGTTTAAATGCATTAACTTTTGTTCGAATTCCCAAAAAAATGTTTTCGGTCAATATTTAGGAGTCGCGCAAACACCATGAAGTTTCCCAACGATTTAACATAGAAAAAGTCAGCCCTTGATATACATAATATTTACGCGTGATGATATGACACATATAGTTTTGCATTTCAGTATTTTATTCAGAATTCGTCAGAGAATAACGCGTCTCCAAAGAAAACCCCATAAGTGACAAATTTGAATTTTACGTAATATTACGGTTTATTAACGCTTTTTGAAAGTTTTTAAAATAAATAATCATTAATCCTCTTTACAGAGTTCAAAGAGGTCCACTAGCACTACAATCTGGCTGAGTTTCAATAAGATAGAGGCAACAACAAAATTTTCAGCGGGGAAACTTGGCAAATTTCATCCCATAATAATCTTGTTGTTGTGAGCCATTCATGCTAAAATAATTCGTGCATTACATTTAAATGAAAACATCACGTGTAGAAGATAAAATTAATATCTTCGTTCGCATCATGATTCGTCTCTCTATCTCGCTGTATTTAATTATTTAGAACTCTTTCTTCTTGAGACGTATGATCAATATTAGGACAAGTGTTACAATTTAATTAATAGAGTTTTAAATATTTATCGAAATAAAAATTGTTTGGATATGCTCGAAGACGATGATGTAAACACGATAAAATGATAACAGCGATAAGAAAATTCTGTGCTTTTTCTATTTCTTAGACTGATTTTTAGTTACATGATCACGTGATAGTAAAAACCTTAACCTTATTAATTATAATATATATATATATAATTAAAAACTAAAGGTTAACAACCACCGCAGGGTCCCACTGGGAGCAACTGTCATCTAA
>JAABKJ010009096.1:0-11286 GCA_011634705.1 Andricus grossulariae
TAACATTTGCATGTTACGATTTCAGGAAAAGTTTAAATTGATTTTTCATTTTCAAAAAATAATGTTGAAAAAAATATTTTAAAACATTTCAAATGATTTCCTAAAATTTGGAAAAAATATAGAAGATTTTAAAGCAAAATTTTGCAATCGTGCAAGGTTACAAAATTTTAGAAAAAATTCGAATTAGTTTAAGAGATATTTAGAGGTTTTGAAAGGATACAAAAATAATTTTTATCTTGAAAAGATTTCAAAAAATTGGAAAAAATTTGAATAATTTAAAAAAAAATTTAGAATTTGTTTTTTAATTTAAAAAAAAATTTAACATTTACAAAGATATTACGAAACTTAAAACAAAATGTTACTTTTTGAAGATTTTTAAATAACATTTTTTAAATATTCGGAAAGGTTTCAAAATTGAAAAATTACTTATAAGTTAATATTAAAAAACATTTTAAAACATTCCAAAAAATGTTCAAAATTATAAAAAAAAAAAAATGAATTCGGAAAATTTTAAGACAATTTTAGGAATAATTCCACTCAGTTTAAATGATATTTAGGAATTTTATAAGTTTGAATATCTTTTAAACTGAAACAAATTATTCATAAAATTTTGTAAAATAAAAAAAATTTTTAGAAATAAACAAACTTGAAAATAAAAAGTTATTTGAAATTTTTGTTTGTTATTAAATATTATTTTTCCATTCAAACTATAATTTGCTTGAATTTTTATTTATTTTTTGAATGAAAAATCTGTTTAGGTTGAAAATTCATATTTTCGGGTTGAAAAATTAAACTATTTTTTAGAAAATTCGTCTCTTATAGAAAATGATTAATCTTTTTCGGTTGAAAAAACAACTAGTAGAAAAAAAATCTTTTTTTGGTTGAGGATTCAACTATCGTGTTGAAATTTTTATTTTCATGAATTCAACTCTTTTTGATTTAAAATAACAACTTTTTGGATTGAAATATCAACTATTACACTTTCCGTTAAGAATTAATCTTTTTTGATTGAAAATTTAACTATTATTCAAATTAAATGTTTGTTTATTGGAGAAGAATTTTGTTGTTGAAATTTTGATTTGACATATCTGAAATTTTCAAATATCTTTTTGACTTTTCTCAAGCATCTTAGGAACATTAAATTTCTATAATCCTATAAACAAATAAATAAAACCGAAAAATTAATAGTTATTCGAAATTTTTATTTTGTATTAAAAATTATTATTATTTACATTATTTTTTTGATAAAATGTCATTATTTTATTTATACAACGCAGTGTTAACACAAAGGATTTTTTACCGATAATAACACTATTTGCCAATTTGTTTATCACGTTTTTTGTAACAATTGAATGTATTAATAATCCAATTATTTGTATTCTGTGAGTGATTTTTTCTATAATTTGAGTGCAAATTTTCTAAATAAACATTTAAGAAGGTTTCAATATGATAAAAAGAGATTTCTTAAGATCCCTGGGAAAATTTAAAATGATTTTTTATTTTTAAAAATCAATTTTAAGAAAGATTTAGAATTAGATTTAAGATTTAAAAAACATTTTAAAAGATTTCCAAAATTGTCAAAAAGAATGTAGACAATTTTAAAGCGTAATTTGTTCTAAATTCTATGAAAAATTCTAATTATTTTAAATGATATTTCAAAAGCTTAAAGGTTTTAAACAGATTCAGAAATTGTTTCATTTTGAAGTTTTTGAAAATTTCGAAGAAAAATTTAGAAGCTTTTTAAGAATTCTGAAAATTTTGAAGAGAATAAACAAATTTTCTCAAGATTTCTTGTAAAATTTGAAAAAATTTTTCATTAAAAAAATTGTTTGAAAAAGAATATTCACAAAGATTTCAACACATTTAAAAATATTTCCAAAATTGTCGAAGAAAAAAATCGCAAAGATTTTAAGGCAATATTTTGAAATTTGATGCCAAAAAAATTTTAAACAAAGATTGGATTTTTAATTTAAAAAAATTAATTTTGAATGGAACTTTGAAAATAATTTGAAGCATTTCTAAAAAAAAGGAGGACTGAAAAATTCCGAAAAATAAAATATCGAAAATAGAAAATTTGGGAAAGCATAAAATTGAAGACAATCAAAAATTCTCCAATTCGAAATTTCTGGAACTATAAAATTCTTGACGGTTTATAATATTAATATTATATTGTTATTATTATATTTATAGTTATTTCTAATAGTTTTTCTAAAATATTCCACTTTTTGTCGACTTTTCAATTAGAGTGAGATAATAATTATTTCGAGTTAAAAAACATAATTGTTCGAAAGATTGATTATTATTTTTAATAATATTTTCTTTGAATAATGTTAGAAAGTTGCGGTTTTTTTAAATTTCTAACTTTTTTCCACGTTTTATTCAGTGTGAGGTAATAATTATTGAAATTTAGTAAAAATAATTGTTCATATATATAAAATAAATGTTCATATTTATTATTTGTTCCTTACTAAAAAGTTAAAGAACAGTTACAAATTTCAGAAAAACCCACAACTTTATAGCATTACTCTCAAAGAAGACAGGTATAAACAATGATAAATTGTTTAAACAATTATGTTTGTTAAATTGCAATAATTATTATCTCGTTCGAAGTAAAAAGATGAAAAAAAGTGAAAAATCTCAGAAAGAACCGCAACTTTCTATCATTATTCAAGGAGAATATCATTAATAATAATAATAAATTGTTTCAACAATTATGTCTGTTAACATGAATTAATTATTATTGCATTCTAATTGAAAAGTGGACAGAAAGGAAGAAGTAAAAATTTACTTTTAATTTACAGTAAAATATAAAATTAAAAATTAAAGTTTGCCGACAACTGATAATGAAGGAAAAGACAAAAATAATTTAAATAAACAGTAAATAAAAAACTCACAACATTCTAATGAATCGCTTTATACTTAATAAAAATGTATTTAGCTTACAACCAAAATAAATAAAAAATTGCACAACAAAGAAAAATTTCGGGCAATATTAAATTTTTTAATGAAAAGATGAAATAATAATTAATAAAATATGTATTATTTAATATGCGTATTTACATAAGTTTTTGCACTAAGAAAGGGAGATTTATTTTTAAAATTAACTGAATTGTTACGCAAAATATTGTCAAAACATCTCTAGAAATGTTGATTGCTGTGATTCTCGGCTTACATTCGAAAATGATAACCCTAATGACCTTTTTTTAGCATTACATTAAGAAAAACTGAATTATTAAGCAATATATTGTCAAAACATCTCTGGAAATATCAAATGCGGTAATTCCCGGCCTACATGATGATAATTTAATAAGTTCGATGACTTCTTGTTTAGCATGTATTTTAGCATGACGTCATGGGAATGTATACGAGTTTTTCGAGAAAATATTCTAAACGTAAAAGTAAGTCATAAATGTACGAATAGTAATATTTGTCAAGTGTAGAATGTATTTTTTTTAGTTATGTTCCATTCTTTTGTTGATTGACGACCTTTCAGTGTCACGAAATAAAATATCAAAAATTTAAGGTTAGTGCATCAGATCGTTTTGATCAGAATCGGGCACTCTAACTTCAAATTTCGGATAGTCGATTGTATTTCGTGAAACTGAAAGGTCTTTAGCCGATGAAAGGATGAAACAGAATTGCGCGAATGCATTCTACACTTGAAAAATATGACTATTCAGATCTTTATAACTTACTTTTACGTTTAGAATATTTTCTCCAAAAAGGCGTATGCAGTCCCATGTCAAGATGTACTAACTATGCTAACTTTCCTGACATTCCCACCTATCCTAGAATGATCGTGACGTCATGGTACAATATTCAATGCGCAAATGCAAGAACGCAACATGCTTGCAGCGCGCGCAGCGATGCAAGGCCGGGACAGCCAATAAACGTTGCTTGACAAAATCACCCCACGACTCGTAGTAGAGGGGGCCCTTCCAGCCTTGAAATATTAAAATACTTACGTTTTGCGGACCTTGAAATAGGCAAGAAGTCATTGTAATTGTATGGGACAGAACTTTACTTTTTCAATAACTTGAAAAAAATTATTTTTCACGATAAGGAAAAGATTTGAAAATATATCGAAAGAGAATCTAGTTGATTTAGGAAATTGAAAAAATGTGCAATTTTAGTTAGACAGTGTGCTGCTACCACGCTGTCCTCCCAGTGTCCCAGTGCCTTCGCACACTCCGCGACATGAGAAAGTGCCGCGGTGTCGACACCACAGCACATTTTTATAATTAGGGATATTTCTGAAACCATATAATGAATTTTAATGAAACATTTATATATTATAGAAAAAAGTATACGATTTAATATTATAATACGGAACATTTTTTGTTGTTGAAAATGTTGACATAAAAAGTGGAAAACTTGTTTGAATTCCATTTTTTCCAGAACGCACTTTTTATATTTTTTTATATTTAGGAAATATAAATTTCTCAGAATGTAACGTTCGATTGAAAAAAATTGATGATGGCTTTCCTAGATCACAAAATATCGTCATTTTAGTGAGACAGTGTGCTGCTAGCATGCTGTCCTCCCAGTGTCCCAGTGCCTTCGCACACTCCGCGATACGAGAAAGTAACTCTGTGGCCACGTCACATCACATTTGTTTGAATTATCGATATTTCTAAAACCATATAATTAAGTTGAGTGAATCTCTTAGGTATTATGAAACAAATATACCATTTAATATTATAATACAGAATTAAAAAAAAAATGTTGACCAAAAAAAGTTCAAAACATTTTTGAATTCCAATTTTTTTCCGTAACGCACGTTTTTATTTTTTTTCTAGTTATGATATAAAAACTTCTTATAATTTCACCCTTTATTTCAAAAAAATTGATTGTGGCCCTTCTAGATCAGGAGATATCGTCATTTTAGTGAGACAGTGTGCTGCTAGCATGCTGTCCTCCCAGTGTCCCGGTGCCTTCGCACACGCCGTGACACGAGAAAGTAGCTTGGTGGCCACGTCACATCACATTTGTTAGAATTATCGATATTTCTAAACCCATATAATTAATTTGAATGAATCTTTTAGGTATTATAATAAAGGTATACGATTTAATATTATAATACAGAATTTTTTTCTTCAAAAATCTTGACCAAAGAAAGTCCAAAAAGTTTTCGAATTCAATTTTTTTGTTCGTAGCTCACCTTTTTATTTTTTCTTGTTAGGGCATGAAAATTCCTTATAATTTCACCTTTTATTTGAAAAAAAAAATTGGTGGCGACTTTTCTAGATCTCGAGTTATTGTCATTTTAGTGGGACCATGCGCGGCCACCGCACAGTGGGCTGAATCGAAAATTTACTATTCAAAATCACCTACAGCCTACAATTCTTAACCGATTTTCACATTTTTTTAGAAGTAATCAGCAATAGTTGCATAAGAGCGTCTATGAATTACATTTTATAATTTTATTCATTTTCTATTTTTTATGTAAATAAACAAAGAGCGAAAATGGGAAATTTTTTAATAATTATTTTTTATCTTTAAATAAGTAACTTAATTAATCCCATTCTCGATAAAAATGAATGTAAAAGTATCTTGAGAATATAAATAATTAACAGAATATCGAATCTAATTATTATAAACAAATTATATTAACAAAATGTCAACATCGTTGAAATTTTGTTCGAAAAGTATATTTGTAAGTTGAAATTGCTTGATCTTATCGACAGTATCACATTTGATCATGAAAATTTTGAGCCTGGTATAATTTGTTCATTTAATAAACAAATTATATAAAGAAATGCATATTTTAGGAATTTATTGGTAGAACGTAATCGCTTTTTCTTTCTTAGTACCTTTAAATTATATAAGTGTTGATTTTTAGTGATGCAGAATTGTCATTCGATATCATTTGTTTTTTTAATAACAAACGTTATAAACAAATGCATGGTTTGGAAATTTATGTAAAGAAAGTAATCGTTTTTCATTCTTCACGCCTTCAAATTATATAAGTGGTGGTGTTTAGTCATAATTAATTGTTATTTGACATTATTTGTTTATTTTAAAAAGAGATGTTATGAACAAATGCATAGTTTGACCATTTATAGATAGAAAGTGATCCTTTTTCTTTCTGATCGTCTTCAAATTATGTAAGTGATTATGTTTAGTTGTGAAGTCCTCTCGTTTGATATTATCAATTAATTTTATCAATAAATTTTATAAATAAATGCACAGCTTGGCCATTTATAGACATAAAATAAACGTTTTCCTTTCTGATCGTCTTTAAATTATATTAGTGGTGATGTTTAGTGATGCAGACTTGTCATTCGATATTATTTGTTTATTTAATAAACAAATTTTATAAACAACTGCTTAGTTAGACCATTTACAAAATATATAGAATTTTTTATTTTCAATCGGACAGTATTCAAAAGAAGCTGCAGAAGCACGTAATAAGGATTTCAAACGGCCCAGATGGCTAGACTATGCATTTGTTTATAAAATTTGTTTATAAAATAAGAAAATATTATTGAATGACAATTATTCATAACTAAACATCACCACTTATATAATGTGAAGCCGTTAATAATGAAAAACTATTACTTCCTGCCTATCAATTGTCAAACTATGCATTTTTTTATAAAATTTGTTTGAAAAATGAGCAAATAATATCAAATGATGAATCTTCATCAACAAATATTACCACTAATATAATTTAAAGGTACGAAGAAAGAAAACCGATTTCTTTCTGCCAATAAATGCCTAAACTATGCATTTGTTTATATAATTTGTTCATGAAATTAACAAATTATGCCAGACAACAAATGTTCATGATCAAATATGATCTTGTAGATCAAATCAAGGAATTTCTAATTACAACTATACTTTTCAAGCGAAATTTCCGCGATGTTGACATTTTGTTAACATAATTTGTTTATAACAATTAGATTCGATATTTTGTTAATTATTTTCATTCTTTAGATACTTCGACATTCATTTTAGAATAGCATTAATTAAGTCGCTTGTTACAAGATAATAAATAATAATTAAAAAATGTCTCATTTTCGCTCTTTGTTTATTTATATAAAAAATAACAATAATAAAAAAATCTAATCAATATACGCTCTTATGAAACTATTGCTGATCACTTCTAAAAAAAAGATTTTCAAATCGGTTAAGAATTGTAGGCTGTAGGTGATTTTGGATAGTAAATTCCCGATTCAGCCCACTATGCACCGATCTACGTACTTTCTCGTTGACGCGGCGCACAGTGGGCTGAATCGGAAATTTTATATTCAAAATCACGTACAGCCTACAATTGTCAACCGATTTTCAATTTTTTTGTTTAGAACTGATCAACGATAGTTGCACAAGAGCTTCTTTGGATCAGATTCTTTAATTTTTGTCATTTTCTATTTTTCATATGATTAAACAACGAGCGAAAATGAGACTTTTCTTAATTGTTATCTTTTATCTTGTAATCAATAACTTAATTATCCACATTCTCGACGAAAATGAATGACGAAGCATCCAAAGAATATTAATAATTTACAGGATATTGAATATAATTGTTCTAAAAAAAATTATATTAACAAAATGTCAACATATGGGAAATTTTGCTTGCAAAGTATATTTGTAAGTTTAAATTGCTTGATTTTATCAACAGGATCACATTTATTCATGAAAATTCGTTGTATGGTATAATTTGTTTATTTCATAAACAAGTTACGTAAACAAAAATTAAAAATCGGCTGATGTTAGTAACATAAAAACTACCAAGTAAACGTAGCATAAATTAAGAAAAGACATTTATTTTAAGGTCTAAATTATATTTTTATTTTATTCATATGTGTATATTCACATAGTGCAATTTATTTAAAATTAATTATCTTCAACTTTAGTTTTTGCAGGTAAAGCATCTGGTAATTGAATTTCATATACTGGTTTTCCTTCTTCACTAACCCAAATACTTCCATTTTGAGCACATCTGATGGCGTAAACTAATCCATGGGCTACGTTTTCAACTCTAAAAAATATTTTATTTTACAATTAGTATAAGCGCATATCGTCAAAATTGGTTAAAAATTTTATTTAAACTTTATATTATCAAATAAGAGGTCCTTCACAAATTACGTAAGACGATTTAGGGGGAGAGGGGGTTTATTCAAATTTTACTTCTTTTATGAAGGGGAGATTGGAAGATCCTTTTTAGGAAAAATGATTGCTAACAAGAAAAATGATAAATCCAAATATATTACAATTTTGAGGAAAATCCAGCTGAAATTTGATTTGTTTGAGTAAAAGTATTGCATTTTCAACAAAATGGGTGAATTTTCAAGCAAATAGTTGATTTTTCAACCCTAAATTTTAATTTTCAACTAAAAATAAACAAAGATTTCAACAAAGCTCAAACTTTCAATCAAAGAAATTAATTTTTAACAAGAATGATGAATCTTCAAGCAAAAAAATGATTTTTGAACCAAATAAATGGAGTTCCAACCAAGAAGATAAATTTTCACAAAAAATGGAATAGTTACATTTACAGTTGCAAAAATTAATTTTCAACTAAAAAGAAGCGAATTCCCAGCAAAATCGTTAAATTTTCAATGAAAGAAAACATGAAACTTCCACAAAAAGATAAATTTTCAATAAAAAATGGGATAGTTAAATTTTCAGTTACAAAACTTAATTTTTAACAATACAAACAAAATTTCACGAAACAGTTAATTAAGTTTTCAGCCGAAGAAATGAATTTTCAACTTAAAAAGTGATATTTTCAAATTAGAAACAGAATAGTCAAATTTTTAGTTGAAGAAATTAATTTTCAACTTAAAAAGTGATATTTTAAAACTAAAAACAGAATAGTCAAATTTTTAGTTGAAGAAATTAATTTTCAACCAAAATATGCGAATTTTCTTTGAATAAGTAATTTTTTAATCAAAGGAATGAATTTTCGAACGATAATATTATTTTTTATACAAAGAACAAACAAATTTTCAACAAAATACATTAATTTTTAACCAAATAGTTGAATTTTGAAACAAGGGATGAATTTTTAATCAAGAAGATGAATTACATACCAAAAAAATAATTTTTTAATTAAATAGTTGAATTTCCAACTAAAAGAGAAATTTTCAATCCAGAAGAATAACTTTTGTACCAAAAAGGCTGAATTTTCGACAAAAAAACATGAACTTTCTATAAAAAGGTAAATTTTTAACCAGAAATGGAATAGTTAAATTTTCAGTTGAAAACATAAATTTCTATCAAAAAGATACATTTTCAAAAAAAACTGGAATAATTAAATTTTCAATTAAAAGTATTAATTTACAATTTAAAAAAAATAGCAAACAAGAAAAACAATTTTCAACAAAAAAATAAATTTTCAATCAAGGAAGATTAATTTTCTACCAAAAAGAAATACTTTTTAACAAAATTGTCCAATTTTCAAAAAAATATATGAACTTTCAACCAAATAATTGGTCAAAAAAGATACATTTTAAAACAAAACTAGACTAGTTAAATTTTCATTGAAAAATATTAATTTCCAAAAAAAAAAAAATAATTTGCAACCAACAAAAATAATTTTCTACCTAGAAGATTAATTTTTTACCAAAAAAAGTCGAGATTTCAACAAAATACATTAATTTTTTAAGGAATAGGGAATCTTCAACGCAATAGTTAAATTTTAAATCAAAGGAATGCATTTTCAGTCAACAATATTATTTCTATAAAAAAAATTGTCAACAAAATATATTAATTTTTAACCTAATAGTTGAATTTTCAAACAAAAGACGAATTTTCTACTGAGAAAATTAATTTTCTACCGGAAAAGGTGAATTTAAAATGAAATAGATTAATTTTCAACCATGAAAATTAATAACAATAAAAAAAAAACGTTTTTTCAACCAAATAGTTGAACTTTTAACCAAAAGTTGAATTTTCAACCAAGAATACATTTTGTACCAAAAAGGTCAAATTTTCAACAAAAAATATAAATTTCTGACTAAAAAAGGCAAATTTTCAACAAAAAATATAAATAGTTAAAAATTAGGTTGAAAAATTGATTTTCAACTAAACAAACACATATTTGCAACAAAATAGTTATAAATTAAGTTGAAAAATTTATTTTCAACTAAACAAAACCAAATTTGCAACAAAATACATGAATTTTCAACAAAATACATTAATTTTTAACGAAATAGTTGATTTTGTGAACAAATTTCAACGAAATAGTTAAATTTTTAATAAAAAATATCACTTTTTCACAAAAAATGTAATAGTTGATATATCAACCGGAAAATATTTTAATTTTAAATTACAAGCAGTTGAATTCTATAAAAAAGACGAATTTTTCAACAAAAAGTTGCGTTTTTAAGTAAAAAATATGAAAAATCTACCATAAGAGATGAATTTCCAAACCAAAAGGACGAATTTTTAACAAAATAGTTGAATTTTCAACAAAATAATTGAATTTTTAACCAAATAGTAGAACTTTCAATCTACAAGTATTAATTTTATACCAAATGAAGAATTTTCAACCGAATAGTTGAATTTTCAACTAAAAAATATAAGTTTTCAACCAAAAATTAAATTTTTAGATTTCAGATTAAAAGATTGATTGAAAAGAAAACGAATTATTAACCACATGAATTCAGCAACAAAATACGAATTTTCAATAAAATAGTTGAATCCTCAGCCGAAAAGATCAATTTTCAACAAAATACATGAATTTTCTACCAAATAGTTGAATTTTCAACTTATAGAGGATACTTTTTTAACCAAAAATGGAATAGTTAAATTCTCAGATAAAAAATTAATTTCAACAAAATTTTTCTACAAAATAGTTACATTGTCAACCAAACAATTGAATTTTCTGCCAATTAGTTTATCTCATTACCAAATTCTTGAATTTTCAACACAAAAAGACGAATTTTCTATAAAAAAGTATGAATTTTTAACCAAAAAAAAATTATAATCAAATAGTTGAATTTTCCACCAAAAAAGGTAATTTTTCAACCAAGTAGTAGAATTTTTAACCAAACGAGATTTTCTTATCAAAAATATAATAGATTTTTCAACAACAAAAAAAAACTTTTAACCAAAAATAGTTGGATTTTTGTATTGGATTATATCAGTTCAGTTCGTCTGTAAGTAAATAAACGAGAAAAAGAGAAAGCTTTTTAAGAACACAGAAAAAAATTAATTAATTGTCATAAAAAAGGTGAAATATGATAAACTTTTTTAAATTAAATTTTATTCAGAAAAAAGATCTTCTTCTTTCACTCCGCTGGGATTCGAACACCAGGTCAACTGATTTCCGGTCAG
>JAABKJ010009097.1:0-11286 GCA_011634705.1 Andricus grossulariae
TGATTTTAATGATTTTCACTGAATTTTATAATAATATTAATTTATAGTGATCGGAAATTGTCTTTCTTTTTGAATTCCAGGGAATTCTCGATTTATTTTAATCGTTTGAAAGGAAGTTCAAAACTTTTCTTTTCTCTTTTAAAAATCCTGGCATTTTGGGACTGTTTTACAGGTTCCAGGGATAAATTTAATGATTTTCACTGGATTTTATAATAATAATAATTTATAGTGATCGGAAATTGTCTTTCTTTTTGAATTCCAGGGAACTCTCGATTGATTTTAGTGGTTTGAAAGGAAGTTGAAAACTTTTCTTTTCTCCTTTAAAAATTCTAGCATTTTGGGACTATCTGACAGGTTCCAGGAATGATTTTAATGATTTTCACTGAATTTTATAATAATATTAATTTATAGTGATCGGAAATTGTCTTTCTTTTTGAATTCGAGGGAATTCCCGATTGATTTCAATGGTTTGAAAGGAAGTTCAAAACTTTTCTTTTCTCTTCTAAAAATCCTGGCATTTCGGGACTTTTTGACCCCCAAAAATAATCGGATAAATAGAAAAACTTCCAATATAGTGGTCTAAAAAACGGAATTTCCTTAATTTTCTTATTTTTGATCCTGATAACAAAAAAATCGCCATAACGTAGCAAGTATTATTTTTTAATCTACATCTACATGCCAGGACCTTCAAGTTGAGACATCCTGGAGAAAATCGGACTAAAATAAAAGCTCCCAGCATGGTGGTCTAAGAACTAAATTTCGCCACTTTTCTTATTTTTGAACTTCTAATAACAAAAAGATATCACAATTACATAGAAAATTGAATTTCTTAATGCACATATACATGCCAAGACCTTAAATATTAGCCACCTTCCAAGGCAAACTAAAATAAAAGATTCCAGCATAGTGGTATGAAAAATTAAATTTTTACATTTTTCAATCTTTGTTGATAAAAAAAACATCAGTATGACATATGAAATTGTATTTTTCAATCCACATGTTAATGTCGAGACCTTTAATTTGAGCCAGCCCCGAAAAAATCGGACTAACAGAAAAGCATAAGGAAAAAGTGGTCAAGAAAACGAAATTTCATTATTTTTCTTATTTTTCAACCTCTTATAAGAAACAAATATCACTATAACAATAAAAATTTCATTTCTTGATGTAGATCAACATGCCAAGACCTTCAATTTCAGCCATCTTCGAAGACTATCATCATACTACTCGTACAGCAAATTCCAGCATAGTGACCTTAAAAACGAAATTTCCTCACTTTGCTTAAAATATATATAAATATTTATATATATATATATATATATACGTACTATGACATAGCCAATATTATTTTGAAATGCACACCTTCATGTCAGAATGGCATAACAAATTTTATGCCAATATCTTCAATTTGGGCCATCTTTGAAGACAATTGAACCAAAAAAATGATTCCAGCATAGTGATATAAAAAAACGTAATTCCCTCATTTTGTACACACTGATAACAAAAAAGGAATACTATGACATAGTAAATTTAATATTTTTATGCAAATCTTCATGCCAAGACTTTTAATTTGAGCAATCTTCGAAAAAAAGCAGATAATTTTTAAGGTATGATAAGCCCTGCACAAAAAAGGTCGCTCGTTATTAATATACATATGGGTAACTCTCTACAGACAAGGCACTTTCATTTTTAAGGGATAAATGATCAAAATTATTGGTTGTAGTATTGTATAAAAAATCGGCAAGAATATCCCTTTTAGTGTCTCATAACATAATCTATAGTAAAAAAATGATTTTATTCTTGCAAATAACAATAAAATAACATTAAGTGCCCAAACAACATATAATGGAAGTTGAAGATGTATGCTTAATGATTTTAAAACTAACCTCAGAAGCTACAGTTTCCATCACTAATATTTTAATTCAAGTATAATACTAACAATTGCTTTTTGGGTTTGATGACCGGTTCAAGTTAAAGAAGAAAACGTTGCGTATTTTAATTAGCATTCAGCGACGTAACTGGTCATAACATTCAAATTTCGGAATACTAAAGAAAAAAGCATGAAAATATGAATTAGAATGAGATCAAACCATTTGCCAAAGAATTTTGGGATCCCTTCTATTTTAAAACTTTGCGAAGACTTTTTGTGTTGTTTTCTATTGACGTAAAATTCATGGACGTAGCCTTACTTTTTACTTTTCCTCAGAGAAAACCTATAATACATTATTATCGTCCCGAAAATATGTTGCCAAAAAGGTACCGTCAAATTAGGTAATTTCGAACATGTGTGGTAAATTCAGATATTTCTAAATTGATACCTTAAATTACTCAAGGTAAGTGGTTTTAATCAGAATCTAGAATCAGTTAAGGCTTGAACTGATTCCAGATTCTTGGAACAGTTTTGAGTAATTTATCCTATCAATCTGGGAATTTAGGGGTGTCCGAATTTACCCCACATGTCCGAAATTATCCCGTTTGACGGTATTCAAAAGTAAGGTTTTTAAATGAATAATTATAGTTTATATAAGTAGATATCGACTACGCCATGCAATATGGAATCAAGTTCGGGTAAATCCGTATAAAGAATCACGTTTCATAAAAATCCATCCAATTCTATACGATAATCAATATGTTATTACGAGCTGCAGAAGGGCCTGCTTTTCCATATACGGGGCAACTCTAACTCTAACCCGATTCCTTGTATGGACTCATCCGAATTGGATTCCATATTACATGGAGCAGTCGATATCAAAATCATTAAATATAATATTTTAACGTTATGATATCAAATTAAATAAAAAATTTGTTTATTCGGAAAAAATGTTCTGTTTTTTTGTATTAAATAATTATTGTGTGTTTTTTTCTTTCTTATTGTTGAAAATTGTATTACATTTCCTTATGTTATTAAATTATAACATTATGCACGCTATTCGCCCACAATTTTTACGGAAAATCTTATAATATTTGAAAATGTTGTATATAATTTACAGAAGTTTCCTAAAAACTTAAACTTAAACTATTTTATTTTTATATCAAAATTTTATTCTTGAAGTTTAAAAGTAAGAAGAACGTAACATTCATGTGCATGGTAAAACTGAAAAAAATTCAAGTACTATAATGTAACATTTTATTCAATCAAGACAGACACATACAACAGTATTTCAATTTATATTTTTCACGAGAACAATTTAGTAACTTTATTTTTAAGTAATAGTAAAATGGTATTTTTACAATGAATGAGAAATAACAATTTTTCTATATTTTCACTGTATTATTCACAATAATAGTTTTGAAAATGAAAACTTACCACAAACTGTGAATTTTTGCTGCTTAGTTGCAAGTAGAACCACTTTGTTAAAAATTCATTTTTGGATTGAAGATTCATGATTTTTGTTGAAAACCCTTTTTTTGGTTTAAAACTTGACTATTTTGTTGAACATTTTCTGTTGTTGTAAATTAATTTTTCGAACTGAAAATTTAACTATTCCATGTTTGCTTTAACATTTATCTTCTTCAGTTGAAAATTCAGCTCTTTATTTGAAACTTTCTGTATTTTGTTGAAACTTTGTCTGTTGTAATAGAATATTAATCCTCTTGGTCACTAATTCACCTTATTGATTGA
The DNA here is from genome assembly GCA_011634705.1 of Andricus grossulariae. Taxonomy (NCBI): domain Eukaryota; kingdom Metazoa; phylum Arthropoda; class Insecta; order Hymenoptera; family Cynipidae; genus Andricus; species Andricus grossulariae. Next base: position 3,620 of record JAABKJ010009097.1, read on the forward strand.
AAATTGCTTAAAAAATTATGAATTTGGTTGAAAATTAATTTTTTAAATTAAAAATTAGATTTTATTGAAAATTAATTTTTTTTACTGGAAATTTAACTATTCCATTTTCTGTCAAAAAATTATCTTCTTTGATAGACATTTAATGTTCTTGGTTGAAAATTCATCTGTTTGGTTAAAAATTTAACTATTTTATTGAACATTCATCTATTTTGTTGGAAATTTGTCTTTTTTCCTGTAGAAAATATGTCTTTTGCGTTGAAAATTCAACTATTGGGTTAAAAATTCATTTTTTTGTAAAGATTCATTATTTTAGATAAAACTTAATTTATTTGCTTAAAAATTTAACTATTTTGTTGAAAATTCTTTTCCTTTCAAATGCATTCTTTAAACTGAAAATTTAACTATTCCATATTTGGTTTAACATTTATCTTCCTCAGTTGGAAATTTAGCTATTTGTTTGAAATTTTCTGTATTTTTTAAAAACTTTGTCTTTTGTGATAAAATATTAATCTTTTTGGTGACTCATTCCCCTTTTTGGTTGAAAATTCATTTCTTGATTAGAAATTAGTATTGTTATTTGAAATTAATTTTTTTAATTGAAAATTTAACTATTCCATTTTTTGCCGATGATCGTTTTTGATAGACATTTAATCTTTTTGGTTAAAAATTCATCTGCTTGATTTAAAATTTAACTATTTTGTTGAAAATTTGTCTTTTTTTAAATAAAATTCATCTTTTGGGTTGAAAATTCAAGTATTGGGTTAAAAATTCATTTTTTGGTTAAAGATTCATTATTTTAGTTGAAACCTAATTTCTTTGCTTAAAAATTCAACTATTTTGTTGAAAATTCTTTTGTTTTGTGTTCAAAACGAATTTTTGAACTAAAAATCTAACTATTTCATGTTTGCTTTAACATTTATCTTCCTCAGTTGAAGGTTCAGCTATTTGTTTGAAACTTTCTGTATTCTGTTGAAACTTTGTCTTTTGTAATGGAATATTAATCTTCTTTGTCACTAATTCACCTTATAGATTGAAAATTGCTTTAAAAGTTCAAAATCTGGTTGAAAATTAACTTTTTAAATTAAAAATTAGTCTTTATCGAATTTTTTTACTGGAAATTTAACTATTCTATTTTCTGTCCAAAATTTATCTTTTTTGACTGAAATTCAATCTTCTTGTTGAAAATTCATCTGTTTGGTTGAAAATTTATCTATTTAATTAAAAATTCTATTTTGTTGAAAATGTTTTTTTTTTGGTAGCAAATCTACCATTTGGGTTGAAACTTCGACTATTGGGTTAAAAATTCATTTTTTTCTTTTTTCAACTATTATTATTAACTATTAACTATTAACTATTAACTATTTGTTTTTAATTTTTTGTATTCTGTTAAAACTTTGTATTTAGTTAAAACTTTGTCTTTTGTGGTAAAATATCAATCTTATTGGTGACTAATTCCCCTTTTTGACTGAAAATTCATTTCTTTAATTAGAAATTAGTATTGTTATTGAAAATCAATTTTTTAAATTGAAAATTTAACTATTCCATTTTTTGTCGATGATCTTTTTTAATAGATATTCAATCTTCTTGTTTAAAAATTCATCTGCTTGGTTTAAGATTTAACTATTTTATTGAAAATTTCTCTTTTTTTTTTAGAAAATTCATCTTTTGGGTTGAAAATTCAACTATTGGGTTAAAAAAACATTTCTTTGGTTAAAGATTCATTGTTTTAGTTAAAACCTAATTTCTTAGTTTGCAAATTTAACTATTTTGTTCAAAATTCTTTTTTTTGTGTGTGTTGAAAATGAATTTTTTTACTAAAAATCGAACTATTTCATGTTGGCTTTAACATTTATCTTCTTCAGTTGAAAGTTCAGCTATTTGTTTGAAAATTTCCGTACTTTGTTAAAACTTTGTAATTTGTGGTAAAATATTAATCTTCTTGATAACTAATTCCCCTTTTTGGTTGAAAATTCATTTCTTTAGTTAAAAATTTAACTAATAGGTTTAAACTTTATGTATTTCTTGTTTGAAAATTTGTCTTTCTTGGTAGAAAATTCATCTTTTAGGTCGAAAAATTATTTATTTGGTTAAAAGTTCATCTATTTTGTTGAAAATGCAATACCTCTAAGTTGTTATATATGCAGATTTACTTTTTTTTTCGCTTATAAATCAAAAATATATAACTCAGCGAATTATGGTACATGTAATCTATGTAATCCCATGTAATCTTGTGTAATCGCATGTAACCCCTATGTAATCTTATATAGTTCCATATAAACTTGTGTAATCTTGCGTAATCTTTTGTAATCGCATGTAAGTACATGTAATCTCTTGTAATCTTACGTAGTCCTGAAATCTCGTAATCTAGTGTAAACGAAAAATTGACACGGTTAACCGCCTTCGAAAAGTGCCCTGTATGTGGAAAATTATCCATATATGATATTTAAATCTATTATTACATATGAAAAACAATAATAAAAACCATAAGTCGAATTGACATTTATTTCTTGGGATATTACAATATTTTCCGACACTTTTATGGAAGGTTCAATAAATTTCCCACGATGTCAAAACTCAATGAAAAGGAGGATATAGCTAGGATCGCAATTCAAGAACAAGATAGTGTATGGTTTTGCCCCCAAGGGATAAAGGATGAGAAAACCGTGAACATATGTCGAAGAGGTTAAATGGACCAGGAGAACGAAAGTTCAGATATCAAATGGTCGACGTATTGAGTGCTCAATAACGGAAAATCGTCATCAATTTTCCGCTCTGGAATGTTCTTTTCCATTTTTCTAATTGCTATTTCAATTATTTATTATTGAGAGAACAGCCAATTTTGCTTTAATTGACTATACTTTCAAAGCTTTCAATTCCAAAATTTAGTGGCATTCTTTGAAAACTTACAAATTCATAAGTTTTATTTGTTTAAGAAAAGCTGAAACTATGGCAAATTACTATTAAGTAATAGTGGAAACAATTTTTATGGAAAAAATCGATTGAGGAATGAAGGTACTATATTCGATTGGTTGGACATTCATTGGGTTGGACATCAAACCGTTGCATATTATTTTGATTATCAGATTCAGATTAAAATAATCCACCTTTTCGGATCCAAAATTCAGTAAAAAAAATTAGCTTTCTGCAAAAAGAAAACGAATTTTCAACAAAATAGCAGATTAACTTGTAACCAAACAGTTACATTTTTAACACAGAATATTAAATTTCTGCCAAAACGAGATGAATTTTCAACCAAGAAAGATTTTTCAGACGAAAAAAATATTTCCACTATAATATTTCCAACCCTAAAAGATAAATTTGCAATGAAACAGTTGAATTTTTTAACAACGAAGAAAACAACAGATTTTTCAACAGAATAATTAAGTTTTCAACATAATAATTTAAGTTTCAACTATATACAAAATTATTAAACGAAAAAGATTAATTCTCAAAGAGTAGATTTTCGAGAAAAAAAGAGTTGACTTTTAATCAAAAGTAATTGGATTTTAAGCCAAAGAGATAAATTATCAACTAAAATGATGAATCTTCAACTGGAAAAAGTTAAATTTTCAGTAAAAAAATTAAGTTTCAACAAAAAATACAAATTCTTAACAAAATAGTTGAATTTTTCATCAATAACATAAATTTTCAGTTCAAGTGATGAAACTTCAACCAAAAAATGAATTTTCTACAAAAGAGTTCAACTTTTATCCAAGTAGTTGCGTTTTCAATCAAAAAGATTAATTTTCAACCAAAAAAGACTTTAATTTTAAATAAGCAGATTAATTTGTAACCAAACAGTTACATTTTAACAAAGAATATTAAATTATATATTGAATATATTTAATATATATAAAATATTAAATATGAATATTAATATTAAATTTAAAAAGAGATGAATTTTCAGCAAAAGAGTTAAATTTTCCACCAAGAAAGATTTTTCAGACAAGCGAAAAAAATATTTCCGCTAAAATATTTCCAACCCTAAAAGATAAATCTGCAATGAAACAGTTGAATTTTTAACATAGAAAAAAACAACAGATTTTTCAACAAAATAATTTAGTTTTCAACATAATGATTTAAGTTTCAACTATATACAAAAATTATTAAACGAAATAGATGAATTCTCAATCAGTAGATTTTTTAGAAAAAAAGAGTTAACTTTCAATTAGAAATAATTAGATTTTAAACCAAATCTTCAACTAGAATGATTAATATTCAACTGAAAAAGTTGAATTTTCAGTGAAAAAAATTAATTTTCAACAAAAAATACAAATTCTCAACAAAATAGTTAAATTTTTTGTCAATGAGATGAATTTTTAGCTAAAGTGATGGAAATTTAACCAAAAGATGAATTTTCAACAAAATAAATCAATTTTTAATCAAACATTTGAATATTCAACTCAAAACCATCACTTTTTAACTAAATAGTGGAATTTGTAACTGAAGAAGATACATTTTTAATTAAAGATGCAATAGTTAAATTTTCAGTTAAAAAAATTAATGTTCACTTAAACAGGTGAATTTTCAACCAAAAACGGTGAAATTTCTACCAGAAGAGATGAATTTTGAAAACAAAAGAATGATTTTCTAACAAAATTGTTGAATTTTGAGCAAAATTATTAAATTTTCCAACAAATAATTAAATTTTTAACCAAAAAAGTTGAATTCCCAATAAAAATATAATAGTAGACATTTCAACCAAAAATAATGAACTTTCAACCGAAAATAGTTGGACTTTCAACTGAATAGAATAATTTGGATTTAAATGATGAATCTTCAACTGCAATACTTGCATTTTTAGTTAACAAAATCAATTTTAAACTAAAAAATATATATATATTCAATGTTCCAATGTTACTACATTGGGTTCATCTCTCTGACTTTGAAAAGAATTTTTTTTTCTTTCAAAAAGTGTTTCTTTATATTAACGTAGTTGAACTTGTTGTCGAAATTTAATGATTTTTCGCTGAAAAAAAATGTAGGAAATTTTTTCGAACGCTCTGCTTTGAACGTGCATGTATACGGTCATAAATTTTTTGTAAAAAAGTTGCATTTTTAACCCGAAAATATGAATTTCAACCAAAAAGATTAGTTTTCTACGAATAAAGATGAATTTTTAACTAAAAAGATCAATTTTCAACAAAAAATGGAAGTTACATTTTCAGGTAAAAAATTAATTGTGAATAAAAAAAAAACGAATTTTCAATAAAATAATTCAATTTTAAACCTAAGAGATGAATCTTCAAACAAAAAATTAATGTTTAACAAATTGGTTCAATTTTTCCGCAAGTAATTGAATTTTCGAATTAAAAAATAAATTTTCAGCCAAAAATGGAGAAGTTACATTTTTCGATAAAAAATTAATTTGTCAACAAAATAAAAATCAGTTTCAACGAAGTACTTCAACTGGAATAGTTAAATTTTTAATTAAAAAAATTAATTTCCAACCAAAAAAAAAACAACAAATTTTCAATAAAATTGTTCCATTTGAACCCAAGAGATGAATTTTCAAACAAAAAAATTAATTTTTAACAAAGTGGTGCAACTTTTACCAGAGTACATAGTTGAATTTTCAATAAAAAAAAAAAATTAATTTTCAGCCAAAAATGGAATAGTAACATTTTCAACTTAAAAAATTAATTTTTGAACAAAAAAAATTAATCTTCAACTGGAATAATTCAATTTTCAATTTAAAAAATTAATTTTCAGCCAAAAAGATGAATTTTTAACTATAATAATGAATATTCAACAACAACAAAATGATTTTTTTTTTTAAATTGGTTCAACGATCACCCAAATAATAGAATTTTCTACCAAAAAAGATGAATTCAAGAACATTATACCACAATCTTAGCCTTGGTACATTTTCAACATAGAATCTTTTATAAATTAAATAAAACAAATTCAAATTTAAAATTTTCAAATTTATTATCCTAACCAGTTAAAGTACTTCTTATTGCAATTCCCTGATTTTTTACCTGACCCAGGGCCACACAGTACAAATAGTATGGAATAACTCAGTCAAACCTATTTTTTCTTTAAGGAAATTAAAATTCCCGGACCATGTGCAAAATTCAAGGAATTTTCCAGGGTTTTCCAGGTAAAAAAAATTCAAGGACTTTTCCAGGTTTTCAAGGTTTTCAAGGATATTTTTTTATTTAAAATTAAAATCTTCTATGGTTTAAATATCAACTATTACATTTTTTGTTGAATATTAATATTTCCAGGTTGAACATTCAACTGCTATGTTGAGAATTAGTAATTAAAATTAGAATTATTAATTTAATTAGCTTGTAAATTATACTACTTGGTTGAAAGTTGAACTACCTTGATAAAGACTCAGGTTTTTGGTTGATAACTTTACCATTTTGATGAAAAATTCATGATTTCGACTAAAAATTTAACTATTCCACTTTTTGTTGAAAATCTATCTATTTTAGCAGAAAATGCAACTATTTGGTTCAGAATTCACGTATTTTGTTAACAATTAGTATTTTTTGGCAGCAAATTAATTTTCTTGGTTAAAAATGTAACCGTATGGTTAAAAATTAATCTGTTTTAGTTGATGATTCAACTAGTTCGTGGAAATTTTGTCTTTTTTGGTTGTATTCAACTGTTTTTCATTCCAAATTAAAATCTTCTTTGGTTTAAATATCAACTTTAACATTTTTTGTTGAGAATTCATCTTTTTGGGTTGAAAATTCAATAAAAATTCAATTACTTGGTTTAACTACTTTCTTGAAAAGTATTTTTTTGGTTCAAGATTCATCATTTTAATTTAAAATTAATTTTAATTTTTTAAAATTATTTTCTTGACAAAAAATTCATGTATCTGGTTAAAACTTGCATTATTTGGTGAAAATTAATTTTTTTGGTGGAAAATTCATATTTCCGGGTTAAAAAATTAACGTTTTTTTGTAGAAAATTCATCTCTTTTGGAAAATATTGATGTTTTTTGGTTAAAAATACAAGTGGTTGGAAATTAATCTTTTTTGGTTGAGAGTTCAACTATTTTATTGAAAATTTGGCTGTTCTGGATGAATTCAACTGTTTTTGATTTAAAATTAAAATCTTTTTCGGTTGAAATATCAGCTATTACATTTTTTGTTGAGAATTCATCTGTTTGTGTTGAACATTCAATAAAAATTCAACTACTTGGTTTAACTACTTTCTTAAAAAGTATTTTTTTAGTTCGAGATTCATCATTTTAATTTAAAATTTATTTCAATTAATTTTAATTTTTTTAAATTATTTTCTTGATGAAAAATTCATGCATCTGGTTAAAACTTGCATTATTTGGTGAAAATTAATTTTTTTGGTGGAAAATTCATATTTCCGGTTAAAAAAATTAACGTTTTTTTGTAAAAAATTCATCTCTTTTGGAAAATATGTAATGTTTTTTCGTTAAAAATACAAGTGGTTGGAAATTAATCTTTTTTGGTTGAGAATTCAACTATTTTATTGAAAATTTGGTTGTTCTGGATGAATTCAACTTTTTTTGATTTAAAATGAAAATCTTTTTCGGTTGAAATATCAGCTATTACATTTTTTGTTGAGAATTCATCTTTTTGGGTTGAACATTCAATAAAAATTCAACTACTTGGTTTAACTACTTTCTTAAAAAGTATTTTTGTTGGTTCAAGATTCATTATTTTAATTTAAAC
>JAABKJ010009098.1:0-11286 GCA_011634705.1 Andricus grossulariae
TATAACTTTTACATTTAGTTCACATTATATTTAGTTACTTTTTCATATGTAATAAAGGGCGTTGCCCGTTAAATGTTCAAATAAATAAATAAATAAATCGACGATGGAACAAAGTATTTTTTCCATTTGCAAAAATTTAGAAGATACGATACTAAATACCGGGACCATTGTCATTTGTGGGGACATACGGAGGGCCAGCGCATCCATACTGTTATCGCAAGTTTTTGCTGAATCTATCACAAAGAAATTTTGCTGATAAATTTCCAGCTAACCAGTATTTCCTAGATGTAACCCAACTCCCTCTATTCTGAAGCACACATATGTAGGACAGAATAATTCATAAGTAGAATGGGGATCAACTATTGAGGTCCGAATCATAGTACTACACTGATTAATCATATTTTTGAACAGTTATGTGACAGGTTTTTACTCTACCTGATGCACATCGATGATAAACTCAAACAGTTGACCCATTTGAACAAATTTAGAAGTAACGATATAAGATCATTGTCATTTGTGGAAACATGCTGAGCATGATAGCATCCAAACTGCAATCTGAATTTTTTGCCCAATGATTAATCGAAATCAAATCTACAAATCTACATCACGAATCAAAATTATATGTTCAGCAACCTCCTTTGGGGCCGTGCTTCAATTACGTAAAGTCTTTTTCTGAAATTTGGAACTACCCTCCCCCCTTCTGTCTTACATATTTCTTATGGAATACGTTTTTTTAGGGGTCATCCAAAAATCAAGTAAGACGATTTGGGGTGAAGGGGTTTGGTAAAATATTACTGAGTTTAACTTTAAATCAAGTACACAGATCCTCAATTAAATTGACTTTTAACCAAACAGTTGCAGTTTCAAATAAGAAAGATTAAATTTCCACCGAAGATGATGAATTTTCAAATTAAGAAGACGAATTTCCAACAAAAGTTTTTACAGCATCTTTCAATAGAAAAGTTAATTTTAAACCAAGAAGATTAATTTTCACCTGGGAAGATGAATTTTCTACTAAAAAAGACGAATTCTCAACAAAACACATCAATTTTCTACAAAATCGTCAAAGTTTCAAATGAGAAGATTAATTTTCTATTAAAAAAAAAAAAAAATTTTCACAAATTACATTTTCAACCAAATGTTTGAATTTTGAAGCCTATAATATCAGTTTTGAACCAAGAATGGAATCGTTTAACTTTTACTTCAGAAAATTATTTGTGATAAAAAAAGGAGACTTTTCGACAAAACAGTTGATTTCTCCACCAACTAGGTGAATTTTCTATCCAATTGTTGAATTTTAAGCCCAAAAATATGAATGTTTGACAAAAAAATTAATTTTTAACCTAACAGACGAATTTTAAACCAAATAGTTAAATTTTCAGTTATGAAAATTAATTTCTAGCCATAAAGAAAGCCAGTTTAAAAAAAAATATAAATTTTCAACTAAAATTATGAAGGTTCAGCAAAAAAAAAATGTTTTGAAGCAAGTAGTACCACTTTTATCCAAGGAGTTGAATTTTTAATCTAGAAAGATGCGTTTTTAATAAAAAATGTAATATTTGATATTTCTACCAAAAAATAAATTTTTAACCAAATTGATTAATTTTCAAACAAATAGTTCAATTTTTCATGCAAAAAACATACATCTGACACCAAAAATGGAATAGTTAATATTTCAATCAAAAAAGATCAATTTTCTATCAAAAGAGAAAAATTTTGATACGCAAAAAACTGATTTTTCACTAAGAACCTCAATTTTCTGCCAAGCAGACAAATTTTCGAAGAATTAAATAAATTTTTATCCTGTTTGGATGAAAATTTATTTAATTTCTAGGTTAATTTTTATTCAAACAGTTGAATTTTAAAGCAAATAGTTCCATTTTCAGTTAGGAAAATTAATTTTCAATCAAGCAGAAAAATAATTTTCAACAATAGAGATAAATTTTCAACGAAAATCATAAATCTTTAACGAACTAAAAAATGAGATTTTAATTAAGCAATTAGTTGCACTTTTAACCAAGGGGTTGAATTTTTAACCTAGAAAGATGCATTTTTAATAAAAATATGTAATATTTGATATTTCTACCAGGAATGATGAATTTTCAACAAAATAAATGTATGTCCAACCAAATAGTTCAATTTTTTATCCAAAAAAACATACACTTTAAACCAAAAATGAAATAGTTGATATTTCAATAAAAAAAATCAAAATTCTATCAAAGGATGAGAATTTTAATACAAAAAAATCTAATTTTTCACTGAAAAAAATAAATTATCTGTCAAACAGACAAATTTTCGAAAAATCAAATGGATTTACAACCAAATAGTTCAATTTTCAGTTCCAAACTAAAATCTTAATTATGAATCTTCAACCAAAAAAAAATAATTTTTTAGAAAGTCATTCAACTTTCAACCAATGACTTGAAGTTTCAATATTAAAAGATGCATTTTTAGCAGAAAATGTAATATTTTATATTTCTACCAAACAAGATGAATTTTTAACAAAGTGCATAATCATCCGAATAGTTCAATTTTCAACAAAAAAGATAAATTTTCAACCAAAAATGGAATAGTTAGATTTTCAGTAATCATAATTATCATTTAACCAAAAAAAAACGTATTTTCAACAAAATAGTTACACTTTCAACAAATTAGATAAATTTTTAACTACAATTATGAATTTTTAATTTAAAAAAATTAATTTTTAACAAATTATTTTTATTCTCAACAAAAAATATAATAGTTGATATCAAACAAAAAAAAAGATTTTCATTTTGAATAAACAGACGAATTTTCAACACGAGTTGGATTATAAACCAAGAAGGATTTTTCAGTCAATTCAAAAAATTTCATCTAAATTGTTGACTTTTCAAGCCAGAAATCTGAGCTTTCTACAAAACTAAAAAAATATTTTTTAACCAAAAATATGAGTCTTCAACCAAGAAAATTACTTTTTTACCAAAAGAGATGAATTCCCAACAAAATAAATAAATTTGTAATCAGATACCTAAATTTTCTAGCAAATTGTTGAAAATTTCAAAACAACAAGACAAGTTTTCAACAATGAAGTTAATTTTTCAACCTGAAAAAAAGAATTTTCAACCAAACAGTTGAATTTGTAACCAAATATTTCATTTTTAAGTTACAAAATTAATTTTTAATCAATAAACCAATTTCAATCAAGCAGTTCGATTTTTGAACAAGAAAATTAATTTTAGACAAAAATTATGAATCTTCAACAAAAAAAATAAATTTTCAAGAAAGTTCATCTATTTTTAACCAAGGAGATCTATTTTCAACAAAAAGACAAATTATTAACACAATTCACGAATTTTCAACCAAATAGTTGAATTTTCAACTAAAATAGTTGAATTTTCATTGAAAAAAATTAAATTTTCAACGAGAAAGTTAATTTTTACCCAATACAGTTCAAATTTTGACCAAACAGTTGCATTTCAATCAAATCTTTGAATTTTTATTTTCCAACAAAATAATTAAATTTTCAACCAAAAACGATAAATTTCATAAAAACATCGTGCGTTTTATTTGCGGCTGAGCATTTATTTCTTCATTAATTTATAATTATTTCATGATACATTCAAAATTGTTGAACTTGCAACAAAATAATTAAATTTTTAACTAAAGATGATGAATTTCAGAAAAATATCTTACAAAAAAAATTCCACTTTTTCTCCAATTCCCAATTAGAAAGAGTTAATAGTTTATTTATTTTGATAAACCTTATTGTTTAAACATTTGATTATTATTGCTAATAATATTCTCTTTGCTTGCTGGTAGAAAGTCGCGTTTTTTTTCTTAATTTTTTTTATCTATTTGTCAATTTTTCACTCATATCAGAGTGACTTAATACTTATTTGCTTTGAGCAAAAATAATTGCTTCAACAAATTATTATTGTTAATAGCTATCTTAATAGATAATAATGACATATAGTTGCGGTTTTTTCTGAAATTTTTAACTTTTTGCCCACTTTTCACTCAGTGAGGTAATAATTAATGCAAGTTAATAAAAATAGTTATTTCAGCAATTTATTATTGTTTATAACTATTTTTTCTTAGCTATGTGCTAGAAAGTTGTGATTTCTTCTGAAATGTTCAACTTTGCGTTGTCTTTTTATTTATGAACAAATTATAAATAAACATTAGAGAGAAACATATTTTAAACAATCTTTTTCGTAAATATATAATTGGCTGGAGGAGAGCTGATATCAAAATAGGTTTAATTCCAAATTTTTCTTATTATTACAATACTGAATTGTTTGAATAAATATTTTTTTAACTTTCATTAATTATTACCTCACTAAGTGAAAAGTGGACAAAAATTTTAAGAGTTCAGAAAAAAACCCGCAAATTTCAGCATTTATCAAAGAGAAGGTAGTTATAAACAATAATTGTTTGTTTAAATAATTATTTGTACTAAATTGAATTAATTAATTACTCACCCTATGTGAAGAGTAGGCAAATAGTTGTAAATTTCAACAACAAAAAACGCAATTTTCTATCAATCATTATTTAATTAATTCACATCTAACATTAATTTCAATTTACCTATCTATCATTGAAAATTGGACAAAAATTGGAAAATTTTTGAAAAAACCGCAACTTTCTATGTCCATTCTAAGAGAAAATTCCTAAAAACAATAATTGTTTAAAAAATTCATTCAAGTATTTGAGTATCAGTATAAAGTAGTCTTTCATGCATTAAAAATAATTTCCATTAAAAAACCGTAAAAAAATCATAATTAGCGTCAAAAACTCGCAAAACCCATTTTTTCACTTATGGTGTTTTTTTGGCACCCTATAAAATAGACCTATGGAGTGATATTCAAAAAGTAATATTTCATTTATATTTTATGAATTATTAAATATTGACGATTCTGAATAAAACTAGAAAAGAACGTCTTTTTTCTTATGGGAAATACGTGTTGAACTTCATGGCGCCTTCGCCACCTCTAAATATCACTTTGTTCTAAAACCAAAAAAATGGCTTTATTTTTTTGGCGATTCGAACAAATTTCTGATTCATAAGAATTCGAAAAAAAGATGTTGGACCACCTTACTGTACAATTAGCCATAGAATACAAAATCAAAAATCACGTTTAGAATTTCTCCCCTATAACCTTGTTTTCTAACATCCCAAAAAAGCTCACAAAGAGAAAAATTGGATTTGCGGTTTATTTCTGTACAAATCATTTTCCATCCATCAAAATCCAATTTTTAAATCTATTCTTGAAGGGGAAGAAATTTAAAAATCGTCTTCCTCTACACAATTTTAATTTTACCATCATGTCTTAAGAATTCGAAAGCTTTCCAATTCTAAATTTTTTCCAAACTGAAAACGATTCTATTCAAATTAAAAGAAATATATACTAACTCTACTGCAAAGAAAAAATTGCAGCTATAAAAATTAATAAAATTTTCAATTTTAATTTATAAAAATTTTTATTTTATTTAATAAAATAAAAATAAAATTGAGTTCAATTCAAATAAAAGGCCTTGGAATTGCTCAGGTTGAGACCGGATGACAGTATCTTGTTACTAAAAAAGGTCAAGCTTAAAGTACTCAAGAAATCCGATTGCGAACAAACGTTTCCTGAATTGTTTTAGAATCTCTATTCATAAAAGGGGAATGTTTCTGACGGCAGTCAGTTACAAAATCTAGTGGAATTCAAATTTGATATTCTCTGAAATGAATTGCCTCTCAGTTTTAAAATTAAAAATAAATTCACAATTACATTTGCCTATTGTTAATGCATAAAAAATGTTTATTATTCAAATAATTTTAAATTCAAAAAATATTTGTCACAAATGTTTAAAAAAAAAAATAATTGCAGACTTCACAGCCCAAAATATTCTCAAAACAGGTAACTTAAAGTGATTTTCTACGGAACTAGGGAAATTCTATGGGACACCATTCTTTTATATAAACTTGTCAAGAAATAGTTTTCAGAAAACATTTGACACTTAAACCCGAAAAGGTTAATTTTCATCAAAAAAATTTATTTTCAACCACATAATTGAATTTTAAATAAGAAAACAAATAATTTTGGACTAAAAAGTTGCATTGACTACAAGATAGTTAAATTTTCAAGAAAGAGAGACGAATTTAGCAAAAAATAGTTGAATCTTCAATCAAAAACAGATTAATTTCAAACCAAACATTTGCATTTTCAAATAAAAAATGCATAAATTTTTAACTTAAAAGGATCGATGTTAAACCAAAAATGGAATAGTAACATTTTCAGTCAATAAAATTAATTTTCAGCGACAAAAAAAGACTTTTGAACAAAATAGTTAAATTTTCATATAAAAAGATGAGTTTTCAACTAAAATGATGAATTTTCTAAATGAAAAGTCAATCATAAAAGATGAATTTTCAAAGAAAATTGTCATGGTTGATATTTAAATACAAAAAGATATTAATTTTAAATCAAAAACAGTTGAATGTAAGAAAAAATAAAATATAATTCATAATAATAATGATATTATATGAATCGTTAAATTCTGAAACCAAACAGATTAAGTTTCAACCAAGCAGTTGCATTTTTACCCAAAAGAGATGAATTTTTTTATCAAGAAGACAAATTTAACAATAAGAAAGATTTTCTATTCAAGCTGAAAACAATTTTCAACCAAATTGTTCAATTTTCAAGTGGAAAAGGCAAATTTTTTACCAAACATTTCAATTTTCAAAAAAAAAGTTAATTTAAAAAGAAAGTACATTTTTAACCAAAGAAATTAATCTATAACCGTAAAAATGATTTTTTTTACAAATTAGTTTAACTTTCAACAACGTATTTGAATTTTATACCAGAACAGATGTCTTTTCAACAAAATAAATTATAACGAATTTTCAACAAAATAGTTGAATATTAAAATAAAAAGATGAATTCAAAACAAGAAATATAATACTAGACTATTCAATTAAAAAGAAATAACTTTCAACAACAACAAATTAATTTTCTATAAAAAGATGAATTTACAACCGCAAGGGACGATTTTCCAATTCAAAAAGATGGATGTTAAAAATAAATGTTGAATTTTAAACAAAATAATGAAATTTTCAACCAAATAGTAGAATTTTTGAAGAAAGGAGCTAAATTCTGAACCAAAAATATAATAGAAGACTATTTAATTGAAGGTAATAAACTTTCATTCAAAAAACTACGAATGAGAAGCAACTAAATGATAAATTATTATTATTTATTAATTAATGAATTGTTTATTTTATAAATCAAAAATTAATTATAATTAATTTAAAAAAAATTTCAATTAATAATTAAAGCAACCGAAATATTAATTTTCCATCCAGAATTTTTCAATTTTCTACCAAAAAGATTACTTCTTAACATAATACTTAAATTTTTAATGAAATAATTAACTTTTATAACCAAAAGAGATAAATTACCAAGCAAAAATATAATAGTAGACTTTTCAACTAAAATGGATTAACTTTCATCCAAAAAGACGAATTTTCAACAAAACTGTTGAATTTTCCATAAAAAAAGGAATTCTGAAGCAATAAATATTAGCAGACATTAAATTAAAAAGAAGTAAGTTTTAATAGAAAATAATTACTTTTCTACTAAAAAATCAATTTTCAATCAAAAAGGACAAATTATTATTATATTATTCATTTATTATCCATCATCATTATTGATTATTATTATTACTATATTATTTGTTCATATCTAAAAAGTCAAATAAAACTAAATATTTCAGAAGAAAGCAGCTTTCTAGCATAGCTCTGAGAGAATATAGTTACAAAAAAATAATGAATTGTTTAAACAAATATTTTTTTTTCAAATATTTAAAATCATATTTAATTATATTCATGATATATTACATTAATCACATTCAATATTATATCTAAATATTGTAAACAAGAATTTTTAATTGGCATTTGGGTCTATAATATTAATTTTTTTCTGCAATTAATTTTCAAAAATGATTTTCAAAAATAAAATTTTTTGTTTTGTTTTGTCTGGGACTGACTCACCCTTAGACATCACATTTTATAATTTAATTAATCTAAATTCTATCATGATTTATATTTTTCTAAAAAATATTCTGTTTATAAATTCGGTAAATTTTGCAGTTAATATAATAATATATTTAAGCCACGGACAGGGGCCAAAACCTAAACTAAAAGATGAAAAAATAATAAATTGAGAAGGAATTTTTTTTTTTCAAATGATTACTAAACCTAAAAAGAATTTTGGACTTATCCTGAGTGATTTTCTGTTTTACAGAAAAGACAAATGTTCAACAAAACAGAGGAATTCTCGACCAGAAAAGATGAATTTTTTACAAAATAGTTGAATTTTCAACAAAATAATTAACTATTTACCAAAAACAGATGGATAATTAACATTCGTGCAAAAAGATACATTTTCTAAACAAAAAGACGAATGTTCAACAAAATACTTGAATTTTCGATTAAAAAGATGCTCTTTTCAAAAATAGTTGATTTTTAAAGAAAATAGTCGAATTTTGAACCAAAAAAGAGGAATTCTGAACTAAAAATAGTATAGTAGACTATTTAATTACAACTAATTAACTTTCAACCAAAAATATGACTTTTTCACCAAAAGATGAATTTTTAATACAAAAGGACGAATTTTCTATTCAAAAAGATGAATGCAAAAAAAAATATTGGTGAATTTTCGATAAAAAGGTGCCCTTTTCAAAAATATTTTATTTTAAAACAAAATAGTACAATTTTTAACCAAAAGAGGGGAATTATAAACCAAAAATACCATAGTAGACTATTCAATTAAAACTAATTAAATTTTAACCAAAAAATATGACATTTCTACTGAAAGATAAATTTTAAACCCAAAAGGATGAATTTTCAACAAAATATTCAAATTTTTGATAAAAAGATGCCCTTTTTGAAAATAATTGAATTTAAAACCAAAATAATTAACTTTTTATCCAAAAAGATAAATGTTCACCAAAAAATTTAAATTTTCAACGAAATAGTATAATTTTAAAACAAAAGAGAGGAATTATGAACCAAAAATATAATATTAGACTATATAATTGAAATGAATTAACTCTGAACCAAAAAGATGACTTTTTCACTAAAAGATGAATTTTCAATCCAAAAGGATGGATTTTCTATTAAAAAGATGAATTTTCAACAAAATATTTGAATTTTTGATAAATAAATAAAAAACTTCAATTAAATAATTGAATAATAATGAATATGACTTTTCGAGTAATAGATGAATTTTCAATCCAAAAGGATGGATTTTCTATATCAAAAGATGAATTTTTAACAAAATATTTGAATTTTATGAATAAATCAAAAATTTTAATTAAATAATGATTGAATGATAATTAAATAAATAAATAATAATTAAAATTAAATAATTGAATAATAATAAATATGAGTTTTCGAGTAAAAGATGAATTTTCAATACAAAAGGATGAATTTTCTATTCAAAAAGACGAATGTTCAACAAAATATTTGCATTTTCAATAAAAGATTCCTTTTTTAAAAATAGTGGAATTTTCCACTAATAGATGAGATTTTAATCCAAAAGGACGAGTTTCTTATCCAAGATTGATGAAAATTCAACAAAACAGTTGAATTTCCGACCAAAAAATATTACTTGCTAAGAAAATAGTTCAATTTTCAACATAATGATAGAATTTTGAACCAATAAAGAAAAATTCTGGACCAGAACCAGAATTTTGGAAAATAATTTAGAATAAAATAGTGAAGATTTTTGAGAGGAAATTTTGGAATATTTTGAAAATGAGATTAGGTGGGACAGGGTGCACAGTCTTCCCCTTTTTTCTTAGTTTCCCCTTTTTCCCCTATTTTCAAAAAACTTCCCCTTTTCCCCCTTTTCTCTTTAAATATACGATGTTTGAAAATACAATATTTGAAGTACGCGAAAAATTCTCTGAAATTAGTAAGTGTGCCTAATTATTGAATAATAATTAATGCAATTATTACATTTGAACAAATTATTTATGAATTTTTTCTAATGGTTCAAAAATTATGACGAATTTGTTATATTTACAGCTTTTGCTAGCAAAAAATAATAAAAAATTACGAAATTTAAACATAAATTTTTTACTCAATAACAATCTTTTGAAAATGAGCAAAAAGATGTTTTTTTTTAGCCAAATGCACACATTTTAAAAAAAGTTGAATATTTCGAACCTGAAATTTATTCAGCTTTAACCAGAGCAACATTTTATCATTTTGCTTTTTCGTAAAAAACTTCTGACGTGATTTAGAATTTTTGGGATTTCATTTTTTTTGCGACTTGGAACGTTATAAATACCAAGAAAAAAACGTTTTCCAAGGATAAAAAATAATAAAATGTTTCTTTGGTTCAATCTGAAGAAATTTCAGGTTCGATTTAATCCAAAAAACATGTTTTTGTACATTTTCAAAAAATTTTGAATGAGGCAAAATTTATTTTTCAATTTTATAAATTTTAAATTGTAAATTCAAAAAAGAGAACAGAAGATATTAACCGGTTTGAAAAAATTTTTTCTCTACTTGTTTTAGATGTTGACCCATAAATCGATATTCCTCGGCTCAAAATATTCGATTAATTTTAGCATTTTTACTTCGCTTTACTTCCATGTATTTTTTTCTAATTTCTTCTTAGTTTTTGTTTAATTCATCTTCAATTTGGCGCTTCATCAAATTCTTTTAAATTTGCTACAAATATTCTAAACTCATTTCAAACTTACCGAGTTCAATGCATTTTTTCATATTTTTCATTTTTCTTAAATTTCTCAAATTTAATTTATTAAATTGAAATTTATATACTCATATACATGTTATAACGAAAAAATCACCATTTATTTCAGAAATAACATCCCTTTTCATTTGCAAAATTAAGAAATTTATTACGGCAATATAATTTTTAAATAAGTTAACTGCTAAACAAATTTGAGACTCAATTATAATAAATTGAATTATAATTATATTCGCGATTTTTCCAGATGATAACGATGGCAGAATTTACTTACAAATAAGATATGAGAAATCCATGATGTACTCCTTTAACAGAGAAAAAAAATGATAAGGAGCTTCTTATTGGAGGCTACAGACATCATTCTGTGGTGTCTTCTAATTAATTTATACATATATTTTGCAACATTAATTAAATATAAACAACACAGAAAAAAAAGTATTTGGTTTATTTTCTTTCATGAAAAAATTAATATATATATATATATAAAAACTAAAGGTTAACAACCACCGCAGGGTCCCACTGGGAGTAACTGTCATCT
>JAABKJ010009099.1:0-11285 GCA_011634705.1 Andricus grossulariae
TTTAAAATCCCTGGTTACTTTGTATAGCACTTGGGAATTGAAATTTATAAAAATACATTAAATAAAATCATTTAAATCCTTTTGCATACCCTACAATTATTGAAGTATATTAAAACTGCCTAGAAATCTTTCAGAATACCCTAAAATATTTCAAAACAAATCCTTTGGAATATTTTCAAAACCATGGGTTAATTTATTTAAAGGAAAGTGACTAAAGTGAGGTGGTAGCCCTGACTATTCCTGACATTTGCTTAAAGCGCTTCATAAAGAAATACCCTGACTTTTGAATTTTTTTTCCATAATTCTGGATTTTTCCCTGATTTTCTTTGATGAAAAAAATCCCTCACTTTTGATTGATCTTCAGTTTACCCTGAAAAAGAAACTTATTTATATATCTATTTATGGGGTGGAATATGAACCTGGAGGATATGTAGCTTTCGCGTACGTTAGAATATGACTCTATATTCAGTGTAACATTAAAATTTTTTAATTCGCTAAAAATCAGCTTCAAATAATCATAATGCAAAGACAAATATGAATTTACAAGATATTCTGGTTATTTTAATCAGAATTTCTTGTAAGTTCGTATTTATTCAGAAATTTCATTTGATTGTTTATTTAGAACGGTTGTAGGTCAGAGAATACATGGACATATTCCAAAATATTATATAAATAAAAAAGATAAATAATTGTCAAGGATAATAAAAAATGTCAAATTTTTAAATTAAAATGTTTTTATTCTGTCTAGAAATATTCTATGTTAAAAATGTTACAAGACAAAATTCTGCTTTATAAATGTTCATGGTAAAGGCAAAATGAAAAATTGGTCAGGGTAAAATTGGGAAATTTTGATCACAAAGTTTGGCGTGCACGCTGATGCAATTACCTTATCATTTCTATTTTCTGCTGTTTTTTCCTTTTCTTTGGTTTGAAAATTAGTCTGTTTTAGTAGAAAATTGATCTTTTCGTTGAATACTTTATTCCTCCTGTTGAAGATTTATCATTTCATCTTGCGGTTGAAAACTCATCTCTTCGGTTGAAAGATTACCTATTTTTTTGAGAATTTATTTATTTATTTTTTAAATTTAACTCGAAAAAAATTGAAGAAAAAATCAAACATTTAATTTTTATTTAAAAACTGATCTATGTTAGATCCAAAAGTTCGTTTTTTTTGGTAAAAAGCTGATATTCTTGGTTTTAAATTTCCTCTTTATTATTTAAAAATGCAACTGTTAGGCGAAAAATTAACTTTTTTGTTAAAAACGAATATTTTTAGGTAGAAAATTCAACTGTTTTACAGAAATTCTTCTTCTTGCTTAAAACCTTAACAATTCTTATGAGCCTTATTTTTTTTCTTGGCTGAAATATCTTCCTTTGTGAAAATTTGCCTTTCTGGTTGATAAATACATCATTTCAGTTAAAAACGCATCCCTTTGGTTGAAAATTGTACTATATTGTTGAAAATACGTTTTTTTACGTTGAAAATTAATTTCTGTACTGAAAATCCAACTTTTCAATTTTTGATTGAGAATTTATATTTTGTAGTGAAAACTTGAACTATTTGTTTGAAATTTCATTAATTTATCAAAAATTCGCCTTTTTCAGTAGAAAAGTTGTCTTTTTGATGTTCAAATTAATCTCTTATTGTATAAAAGCTCATCTCTTTTGTTGAAAATGCAGCTATTACAATTTTTGTTGAAAAGACATGTTTCTTGGTTGAAAATGAAACTATTCGGTTCAAGATTCAACTATTTTGTTTAAAATGGATGTGTTTTAATTTAAAATTCAACAACCAAGGTAAATCTAATTGTTACATTTTTTTGTGCTAAAAATTAATCTTTTTCAGTTCGAAATTCAAATTTTATTCTAATTTTTTGGTGGAAAACTAATCTTTTTGCTTTGAAATTACGCTCGACGCACATGCCAAGCGAATGGGCAATTACCTCTTCGTAAATGAAACGTAACTTGACCTAGACATAATCCTTCTCTTTACAACTCCAACTACCTGCACCCACCTAAGAAAGCTTCGAACCTCGAGAATATGTCGATAACTTACACAAAGTCTAGCCCAGCGCGGCACCCCAAGTCAATCCTTGTGTCACGCACGCAACCAAAGACTCAACTACCACCCCGGAGGAGAGGAATCCCATTAGCCCTCGCGCGGCTATTTAAATTCATAGCAGAGGAAAACGTGGAGTGATTCCCTTATCCAGGAAAAAGGATTAACACAAAACAAGAACTTCAAATATTGGTGAGTTGAGAAAAATCCTTAATTCAAATTATCAATTTTCAAAAATTAAAAATAGTTTTTCAAATCGATTTATTCGTTGAAAAGGTGGAGATAATTTGAATCCACCTTCCGAGGGGAAAGGAAAGTCTTATGTCAATTCGAATTGTTTTAAAAGAAAACACAGGTTATCGTAGTCTATGTATTGTTCAATAAAAGAAATTAATTGTATTCAAATGTATTCATTTAGCTTGCCCTCATTCCAGTTAGCTAAAAATAGTTCAATAAACAGAGAAAACATTAATAGGGAAATAGGCTTTCTGACCAAAATAGGAACTTAGCTGTCTAGGTCTTTCGGACGTAACATAATACTTCCAGAGCATTTCAACTCTCTTCGAATCATCGAAATCCTTGAAAGATCGTTGAAAATGCCTTCGAATTATTTATAGTATACTTAAAATATTTGAAATCCTTTAAAATCCCTGGTTACTTTGTATAGCACTTGGGAATTGAAATTTATAAAAATACATTAAATAAAATCATTTAAATGCTTTTGCATACCATTTTGGAAAACCTAGCATACATATATGTATATATCTATTCTATTTTGTATTGTATATTTTCCTAAATGTACATCCTTCTTGATTTGTACATATATGAAATACCCTTCTAAGTGTTTTCAAATGATAATATAAAATAAGATGTATATAGATATCTTATTTTCTATTATTATTTCTAAACTATTGGAAACTCAAAAAGCTTACAAACTAAAAAAAGCAATGTTCGATAACACCTCGATCCTTCTCTTCTGCCTTTCTCCGACAGGTCGAGCCACATTTTCCCTGCTTAAAATAACACCACCTGTTTGGATTTAGATTCAAATTCTCTTGCACACCTGCAGAGTCGGAGGACCGGATTTCCCGCCATAGTCTCCCATAACTGATCCAGGAATGTCCCCTCTGTTTTTTCCAACCATCTATCTACCTCTTTCACCCACTTGTTGTCAACTTGTTCCTTCGCTTTGACACATATCCGTATGTGCTTCATATCATCGCCCAGTTCCCCACAAAATCTACAGTCTACGTTTACGTACCCTTTAACTTCCTCCTTTTTCCACGTTCGCACAACCCAACCTTGTCCATTGAATTTTATGCTTCATATACAAATCCCTGATCTTCAAGTGACCTTCTCCTCCCTCTGAAATTTTCACCTCTTATACAGACTACAATAGAAAGAATCTTCAATTCTAGCCCCATCCTTCCATAATTCCATATCTCTCATCGTTTCAATACAGGTTTTCAGTTTTTCAGTGAACTTATCTACCCCTCCCCTCCCCCGCTTTCCCGTATCCAATCTAAAAGTTCTTGTTCTCCCAATTCTGCTAAAGCACCTTTTAAACTTTACCCCACACAGAAGAGTTTTTATTTTTGATCGACCTTAGCTCTTCTTGGAGGCAAATCCATGGAAGTCTCTGCTCTTCCATCTTTAGGACCTGAACGACATACCTGCCAACTCTATTTTCGACTTCTACGTTCAAACCAATTCTATTTTTGTCTGTTCTCTAAATATATCTGAGTGTATTCCTTTCAATTCCCAGTACCATTTTGGCAAACCTAGTTTGAACTTTCTTCATTTCCACTCTATTCGTCCATCACCAAATCTCGTCCCCACACAGAACCCCTGATTTCGTAAGTATATCCATTAGATAAAGTCTCCTGCTTCAACCACCTATTTTTGCTGTGGTCATCACTCTCCATGCTGCATTGGTTGCTTTCTGTATTTTCCCCACCATGCTTTTGAAATGTTTGCTGTAGTTCTCCACTGAGTTTTATTCTTTCTCTTTCTTTCTTCCATTTCTAAAAACCATAATTCCTGATTTTTTTACGTTTATTTTCAAATTTTTCCTGCTTAGATACCCTTATAAAAGATTTAGCATTTCCATTAAGTCCTCTGGGAAGTCTGCTATTACTGCAAAATCATCTGCGAATTTCAGGGTAAAATTTTTGTTTTCCCTATCACTGACCCTCCTGTATTTCCACTTTCCCAAATCTCATTCATGTCGTCGATACAAAATATGGTACAGAGTAGGGTTCAGGGGGTACCCCTGCCTCACCCCTCAACTTGTTCTAAAGCTGTGTGCCAATTTCTCTTCAGTTATCACCTGATCCTGAGTCTCTACGTAAATTGCATGTATCATTTCCAGCATTCTTCCTTTGATCTCTATATTATACAGTTTTTAAAATGAAATTCATCTATCTGCCCTATAGAACACCTCTTTGAAGTCTATATTAGTTGCATATAATCTACATTTTTTCCTTACATCTTGTTATTAATACAAAAATTTGAAACAAAGATATGGTCTCTTGTTTTTTTTCTTTCTAAACCCCCCGCTTATCTTCTTTTATAGAGGCCTTCTTTTTGCATTCACACCCGGATACGCTTATGCAATATTGAGGCCAAAATTTGATAACCTGTATCTAGTAGCAATAACCGCCTGAGTTTTCCGTATCACATTCCTCCCTTCCTTTAATATGAAGGCTATGTTTGAATTTTCCCATTCCCTTGCCATTTGACCTGTTTTCCAAAAAATATTCAATACTTGATGACATTCCTCTGCCCGAATCCCTATATCCCCATAATAAATTATATTGCCATGCCGTGCTCCCTTGGAGCTTTTCCGCTCTTAATTTGTTTTGCACTATTCACAAACTCTTCAAATGAAATCTCTTTATTCAGAGGATTTCCTCCTTTATTCTACTAGAATCCCCCACCTCTCTGAATGCAATTTTGAAAATGCTGAAATATTCAAGAGTTTACTTGTTACGGTGATTTATTTACAATAAATTTATATTCAGAACGAATGAAGATAGGAAGCCGTGTAATGGCTCAAAATGTGCAGTTTTGTCATGGGAGAGCAATGCAACAATTAAATTTATGATAAAATTACTCCTATGCAAGATATATTATTTGCAATATTTCTGACTTTAATCAGTGTGGGCGCGTGGCCAGCACAGTCGGACAAGTGACTGAAAAGAAGTACCCTTTCCATGAAAATAGTAATACCAGAAGCAAGCGAAATGCCCGAAACACATGTGATTGAACGAAGCGGGGCCATCTCAACAATTTCAAGATACATTCCCAGAGTGGGTCATCAGAAAATTGAAACCCAATTGCGAATATTAACCCAATTAAGAATATTTTTGATAGAGATAAATTTAAAAAATAAATTTATGCTATCACTCCTACAATCCTGAATATATTTTCAACTGACTCAAATTTTTAGCCTATGACCTACATTATTTCTGTGACCAGACACAGAAGTGCGTTTTCGGCTCCTGATGAGACATTGGAAAGGGGAAACTACGTGACCTACATTATTTCTGTGACAAGTCACAGGGATTCCACACCACCTCACTAGGGGCGGTTTTGATCAATTTTGTCTCAAAGTCGTACAACTTTCGATAGGAACTACCTAGAGGGCTGATTTATATCAATTACAGATAAATCATTAGCGAATATAGGAAAAATATAGAGAAAGTGTGAAAGAAAAAAATTACGTGCGTCCTAAACTACGACTCAAGACAGATAATGTGGAGGTCCACTGTACGAAGTCGAAAGAATAATTACTGACGGGCTCATTTGGGTGGGTGAAGATAAGCAAGCTCCGGTCTCTGACACACGACACAACGCGTGTGTCAGGACCTTGCATCACACTTTCAAGCCATGGTTTCACTCGACTCAAGCGCGACTCCACATATCGAGGTCTAAGTCTAAGATGTTTTCTCATCAAAAATGTTTTGACCTTGAAAATCCATGTTGATGTTGGCAATTTTTGTAAAAAAATCGTTTATTGAATACCACGGGCCTATAGACATTATATTCTATATTGTACATACATTTTTAGATAGATTTTTGCATCCGGATTCCAAATCCGGCCTGTAAATTATTGTAGAGCTTGATGATTCTGATAAAAACACTATGTAAGTTGCTATTTTAATCCTTAAAGGAATGCATTATGTTAACCAAAGCAAATTTCATCATTCGGAGTATTTGCTGGCTTCTGGGGTCGCTGATTTCAAATACAAAGTAAAAATATCAAAACTCAAAATGGCAAATCCAAGATGGCGGATCACAAAAAATTTAACTGATTTGACTACAAAATGCTTCACGGGGGTTTTTCTGGTCACTGATTTCCAATCCGAAATTAAAATGTCAAAATTCAAAATGGCGAATTCAATATGGCGGATCACAATTGTAAAAATTAAACCGATGAGACCCATGACATTTATGAAAAATAATAATATAATATACCCATTCTTACATATAAATTGGAAATCCTTTGCAGACAAATTGAAGAGGACGATGCAACTGACATGCAACTGACAGGGATGAGATGAGTGCAGAAAGCGATTTGGTGGACGTTAAAAGCGATACAGAAAGTAGCGGCAGCTGTGGCAATACTGCCGTCCCGATGAAGAAACTGTACAACTGCATTCTAGACGGACCGAGATATTCAATAAAATGCGTTTGCATCTGTACCTTTTAACGTATGTGAGTTTTTGAAAAAAAAGTACTGTTCTTGGGTGTCATCGGCATGCTCTATTCATTAAAACAAAAAAATGTCAAATTCCAATTATTTATATGCAAAACTGTAGATATTCTAGATATCAATCCACAAAGTCACCGAGAATCTTTACTAATAAACGCATCTGCGCAGATGTGCTGCCGAATACAGAAATCAGCCCTTAAGAACCTCCGAGTCTCCTGCTGGAGAAACTTAACAACTACAAATTTTCGAAAAATGGATGAAAAAATAAAATGATGCTGTAATTGTTAATTAATTATTAAATTATAATTGATTGTTAAGTTTCAATAATACAAAATGTATCAATAATAGAAAAGTAATTAATTTGATATTTTGATCATTAAAATCATTATGTGAGCACAAAATAAAACAAAAGACTATACAGACTTTGGTCAAATTATTGTTTATAAAAACCATATAATTTCGCCTAACACTGTCATTTTCACACCTTATGACTGACAAGTATCACAAAAATCCTAACAATAAATAGTATCCATTAAAGGAAAAGATTTTTAATATGAGAATTTTACAGATTCTACTAAATTTAACTCGACATTTTTTATATATTCTATAAATGTTAAAATGGTTGTGAATTTAATTTTTCAGTTTACTAATTCGAATTCGAAACCAAAAATTCTTTTCGTACAAAATTGTGTGTGGCCAAAAACGTCTATTATTTGGAGTGGTTCGGTAGACCAAGTAAATAATTTTGTTTTTTACAAATAATCTTAGATCTGTCAGTTGAATATTCATTAGGGTTAAAATTCTTCATTAAGAAAAACTAATATCCCAAAATCATTCCCCAATTTTATTTTGAATTGAATCTCCCAATTTTTTTCTAAATATACTGGAAAATGCACTTCATATGATCATTTCTCAATTTTTTAAGTGAAGTTCTTGATTTTTTCTTTATATGAAAGAATATAAAATCTATGTTACTAGAAAGACTAGAGATAAAAATGAAGTTTTAATAATGATATGTTATAGGACCCAACTGATACTTATTTTCAAATATATATAATCAGTGCAAACAAAAGATATTTGTATTAGAACAGTAAGTTTATGAAAATCGAAGTGTCTCCTTGCGTAAAAATATAATCAGCAAATTACAAAAGTATCAAAATTCTCTCATGTTGCCTGAATATTTCAAGTGAGAAATGAAAAAATCGATCGAGCCCTTCTTTGAAAATTCATATTTTAATTTTGTAAAATTATTTTTTATTACAAATTTTTTATTATGTGCATACTATTATACATAAAATATGTAGTAAAAAAGTTTTCACAAACATTTCTGTCAAACTATTTTTGTAATCCAAGAAACAATGTCTAATTGTCTGATAATTTAAAGATTAAAAGCTTCGGAATTATTTAAAAAAATAAAAAATGGTCTAATATCACCAAATGGTTACGATAGTCTCTGAAAGGATAATAAAGTATTGATTATATTCCTATAATTATTTCAGATATTTGATAATAATTATATTAATCATCAACTAGAATTATTTTTACTTGACAAATAAAAAATGCAGGCATGCTACTGAAAAGAAGGATCGGTGGCTCAAAGATACCCTCGAATCCGGGTGAAGAAACATGACATGTACTTGTGCTATTCAATTTCAAGAAATTAGAGTGCAGAAAGTCCGAGGATCCTCATGAGCAAAAGCATATCTGCACAGATGTGTTTCATTTCTCAGGGTCTTAGGGTTCAGCACTATTACAAATCTGGGAAATTTTGTAGATATGCGAAAATTTCTGCCGATGTATTGTTTCTTTATCAGGAATTCTCAAAAATCGCTGAAGGTATGCTGATTGAGCCCTAATTATATCGAGATTTGATTGCAATTTTCAATAATGATTAGCATAATTAAATTCGTATTTTAATTATGAATCCCACCATATCAAAAACTCGTTTTTGATAAAAATGCAGTTGTACAGTTTCTTCATCAGGACGGCAGAATAATTATCTCTCTTCATAAATATTTCATAGCAGAAGTTATTTCTAAAATAATTGTCCAAAATTTTTTCAAAGTGTTTGATTTTCAGCAAAAATATTTCATGTGACGTACATAGCACACCATATTATATTCGAAATTTTGAATCGTGACATTTTGATATCGAATTCAAAATGAGCGATTCGAAAAACCCCCGTGTATAATTTTTGTAGTCGAATCAGTTTAATTGTTACAATTCTGATACGCCACATTGGATTCGCTATTTTGAATTTTGATATGTTTAATTTGGATTTGAAATCAGCGACCCCAGGATCCCTTAAATACTCCGAATGAAAAAATTTGCTTTAATTAAAATGATGCATTTCTTTAAGAATTAAAATCGCAACTTCCGTCGTCTTTTTCTCAGAATCATCAAGTTTCACAAGAATTTACAGGCCGGATTTGGAATCAGGATGCAAAAATCGATTGAAAAACGTATGTGGAATATAAAATGTAATAAGCGTAAATAATATTTTTTTATTGGCATTAGGGTCGATAATGTTCATTTTTTTTGTGTTCTACAATTATTAAAAAAAAAAGATATCTATTCGTAAATAAATTAAATTTAGATTTTTTATGTTACCTTACACATTTTAATTGTAGAACACAAAACAAATAAGCCTTATCACCCTAAGGCCAATAAAAAAATCTTCTTTACACTTATAATACTTGGGTAAATTAAAAACGATATCTTTAGAAAAAACGGCAACAATGTCATCTAACTATATTAAAAATGGCAATTTTTCACCGAGTTGTCATTCTGCACTGGTAAGGGTGTGGTGAGCAGGGCCTAAGCTGCATACATACTGTTTTTGGTGATCCAATTCATGTATTGGTTAATCGAATAATTGATGATTTATTAATTTATTTATTGATGATTGATTAATAATTAATTCATCTTACACTGCGTGAGGGAACTGTTCTTTTCGTCGAAAGTAATTATTTTGATTTTCAATAATATTGTTCGTACAGTAATTGGTCAGAAGTTAATTTGAGGACTGACGTTGAATGAAATTTTCTAAATTATAGATACAGCCTCTTTATCTATAATTTTCAGATGGTTGCGTATATAAATGTAACATTACCCTCATTGTAATTATATTTGAACTTAGAATTTATTTATTCGAAATTCTAATGAGAAATGTAATAATCCTGGTTCAATTCCTAAGTCGAGACTTCTTAAAAGCTTCGATTTCTTGAGGAAAAAAACGTGGGGGGGGGGGCGAGATATATAAGAAATATAAAGTGAAATTCTTATCTAATACAATAACAAAACAAGGATAAATATATACCTTTATAAATTCATTTTCCGTGATCTATCAACCGGTTTTTTAAAAAGAGGGAAGAAAACTTACAGAAATTTGTCGAGATTCGACCCATAGGTATATATTCACTTAGTGCGACGTTGTTGAGTTTACAACCATGACCTCTCTTTAAGATTCTCAGTATGAGGTTACTGTTAATGTCCTCTTCTAATCACATGGTGTGTAAATTATTCTAGTTTTTAATTTTAAACCTGTTTTTAATGAAACTATTAAGATGAAAAAGTTATTTAATTTGTGTCAGCCTCAATCTGGGCAGTTGTAACAAGAATAATATATGGAAGAGAAGAAGGAAGAAAATTACTGAGGATAAGTTGTTTCATATAGTTTGGTTGTGTTTTTTAAAACATCAAATAAAAATTTAGATAATTCATATTAAGTTTTAACGCCTATCCGTGGTTGAAATGTAGTAGGTTATTGACTGCACAATGTACCAAATTTACAAACTTATGAACAAAAATTTTGGTTGGAAAAATATAAATTATAATGAATTCAAACCAATTAAAATGTATAAGGTAACTCTGATACACAAAGCCTTACTGACGAGTCCAGCGAGTCAGTCCGGGACGAAATATAAAAAATCTAACTTTAATTTTTTCAAAACTAGACATCTTTTCTCAAAAATAATTGTAGAACATAAAACAAATAAACATTATCAACCCTGATGCCAATAAAAAAATCTTTTTTACACTTATAACACTTCGGTCAATTAAAAACGATATCTTTCGAAAAAACAGCAATGATGTCATCGAACTATAAAGTATAATATCTATACGCGCGTGGTATTCGATAACATAATTTTTTTACAAAAATTGCTAACTTCAACATAGATTTTTGAAGTCAAAACATTCTTTTTACACTTTATCTATATTTTTCCTATATTCGCTATCTTCAGTATAAAGAAAAATTCATCCCTCTAGGTCATCCCTATCAACAGTTTTACGATTTTGAGACAAAATTTATCAAAAACACCCATAGTGCGTCCCCTATGTGACGTTGGAAAGCAGAAACTACTTGACCTACATTATTTCTATTATAAGTCACAGGGGTGCCTTCCCGCCTCCGATAAGAAGTTGGAGAGGAAAATCTATGTCAGCTACATTATTTCTGTGACCGGTCAAAGGGGTGCCTTTCCACTCCCATGAGACGCTAGAAGGGCG
>JAABKJ010009100.1:0-11285 GCA_011634705.1 Andricus grossulariae
GACTCCAACATTTTCTATTTTCTTTCCGATTTTCAGGTTACACCGTTACAAAAAATCAAACTTTAGTATTTTAAATTGTGTTTGTTTCCCAAATTCTGGGAGACACGAATTTAATTTTGTGTAATCTCATGTAATATTTTGGTATATTAATAGATACAATGTTTTTAACTTTTTAAATCACTTACCAAAAACTAACGAAAATAAAAGTGCTTAGAACAAAAATATAAATTATTTGATTATGGTACCTTTATAGTCTTTATATCCCGTATATCTGTTTCGTTAAATTATTATTGCATTTATTCGTTTCAAGTTTCTTCTTTGTTCAAATATTTTCCTTTTATTCTTCTTCACTGTGTAATTATCAAATTAATGGGGTAGTTGCATAAAATTGAGATAATACATTTTTTTAATACTGCATAGAATTCTAAACATATACTTTATTGCTGAGAAAAAAATATTTAAAAAAGACATGGAAAACCTTATTCAAACAACTTTGGGACCTTGACACATTTCACTTCCTTAAGTAATGACATTCAGTTTTTAATGATATTTGAATTTTATAATGAAACAGAATATTTAAAAATATGCAACTAAAAATTTTTACTCTCCTGAAAGTAAAAAAATACAATTTAAACCTAATTGTTTGTTCAATCGAGTAAGTACAGAACTTGAGGTAGTTGTCGTACCAAAAAACAGATCTCTCAAAGAAATAGTTTTTCTATGATATTAAGAATCAAAATAATATTACTAATGATGTAATTTCAGATGAAAAATATGATTTTAAATGGACAATTTTTAAGACTTAAAAAAAACATTTATTTTAACATTGCTTTCTGCAATTGGATTTTTTCTTAGTATCGCTTCTTGCCAATTTTTGAAAAATGCTTGTGTTATAATAAGTGACGGCACCTTTTTTTTTTTTTTTAATATTCTCTACAACTCTTCTGTTTCCAGTTTTTGAAGTCAATTTTTCTAGGCTGAAATCTTTAACACCATTTTTTGTTTAAAGAAATAATTTTTTAAACAGATAACTATATTTGAAGATTATTGACTTATTTTCAAAACAGAGAACAGTAGAGCTGTAGGTAACGTTTTTCCCGAAAAAATAAAGCATGATTTATTAAAATTCAACTTTTTTCCAGATATCTAATTTTTGGCACGACAACAAACTTACGGAAAAATTTTAAACATCAAATATATTTCTACAGTAATTCTGAGATTAAATATTTAAATTTTTGTTAGTATACGGCAGAGTTAGTTCGGTTATCCAATTTTAATCCCGAGTAATCCCTATAATCTTGTCTAATCTCATGTAATCCTCTGTAATCTTGTGTAATCCAAGATATATTATATAATTTCATAATGTAATCTCTTGTAATGTTTTGCAATCCCATGTCATCTCTTGTAATCTTATGTAATCTTGTCGTCTAAGTTTACACGAAAAATCGAAGTGGTTAGTCCCTCGGCCCGAGCCTTGGAGAGAAAAGAGAATTTTTCTGTCCGATAAACGAAAAATTCTTATTTTTTGCCAAAAGGACACAGGATACGAAAAAAAGTCAAAGGAATGAAATTATTTCTCTAAAAAAGTTATAGAAACAATCTCTTGACACTTTTCTCTATCTCGCGTTATTTTCAAGATTTCTTCGAAAATATGTATGAAATCTTCTAAGATTTATTTTTTTCTCGACAATACAATTTTGTATGGTGTGATGAAATTACAAAAAGAACTTAATTTAACAGTTTTAACAACGTCTTGGTGGAAGAATGAAAATAAAATAAGTTAGAAAAAATTGAGAGTATCAATTATTTCCAAAATACCGACTTCAATGAAAAAGTTTAGAATAAAGTTGATCGAACTGATAAATGATGTTCTTCTTTGTTTTTTATGAGACCATAAAATTCTATTCTTGAGAAAACAATAAATCTTGCAGAATTTTATACATATTTTCGAAAAAATCATGAAATAACGCGAGATAGAGAAAAGTGTCAAAATACATTTTTCTAGAACTTTTTTAGAGAAACAATTTTATTCTTTTGACTTTTTTCGTATCTTGTATCGTTTGAGCAAAAACTGTCAATTTTCGTTTTCTAGACAAAAGCAAATTCTCTCTGCTCTCCAAGGATCGGGCACATGGCTGACTATCATAGAATATACTCTTTGCAATCAATAGAAAAAAACAGTGGATATTTGAGTTTTTGAGTACATTTTCTTTGAAAAACAACATATTTGAGTGGCGAATAATTTTGTGATTTGAGCATGCACTGCCTGCCCGATTTCAAATAAATTCGGTCAACTTTAAAGGTTCACAATATTTAAAATTCTTCAACTTTGAATGGTGAAGATTACAGTGATTTTTTTTGGCAGAAATCGCATTTTTTAGAAACAAAACTATCCAATCACTTTGAAGGCCACTTTATACTACATGATATGATACTTATTAATAATATTTATCATCTTTAAAATTTCTATAATTTCAATTAAAAATTATAGTTTTGAATGCGCAATTCTAAAACAGTTTAATTTTTGAGACCTTGAAACTGAAGTTCTTTGGCTTCAAAAGCTTAAATTCGTAAATATTCTATTTGAATTTTCTTAATTTTTTGAGATTTCCAATTTTAAAGTTTACACTGTTGTAGGCTACTATTTTCAAAGTTTTACAATTCGTAATGTTTTTTTTAATAATGTACTTTTTTTCCTTTTTTTTACTGAAAGGAAAACTTAGGTTTTATACTTTAAATACCTTCAGGTTAAAAAATGAACATTTTATTATTTATTCGTAAAAATACGCATCAAGTAGTTTTTTAGCTGATACTATCTTCTACAACGATTTACGGCTCTATTAATATCAATTAAAATAATTTTGTTCTTACTACACCTACGATATGGTCCTGCATATTCTTTCTAATGAAAATATGTTGGATAACCAGGAAATTACCAGAAATTTTTGTTTGTTTTTAGAAGCCACCCTGAAATATTTTAGAATCAGATTGCTAATTATATTGCTATTATTGTAGAATAATTTTTTATTGATAGCCTTAATGATTCAACAATTTTAAATTGAAATTCTCCCGAATCGATAATAGTTTTAAATTAAAATATTAAAAATGTCCGAACCATTTTACTATTAAATCTTTTGAAATTGCAACATTTTATATTGGAAGTTTTGATAGTCAGTTTTAAATTTAATAATTTTAGATATAAATATTCTAAAGTGTTTGCTTTTAATCTTAAACGTACCAAATTCGTTTGATTTTTCTTTTTCGAAATTCTTTGAAATCGTAAAATATAAAATTGAAAGACTTGATATTTTCACAATTTTCAGTTTAAAGGATACGTAATTAAACAATGTTGACTTAAATAGCTCCGGAGTAAATTCATAAAAGTGAAAAATCAAGAAAATAATCTGTCAAATTTAAGTCTTAAAAGTGGGAAGATTTTAGAACTAGGCATGAAAAATTAAATTATTTTTTATTTGAAATTGTTCCAAAAAATATTGAACGTTTTAAACACAAATAAAACCAAAAACAATTTTGAATTGGAATTATAAAAATGAAATTTCAAACATTGGAATAAAAGCGATCTGGTTATGTATTATTTTTTTTTATTTTTAATTTTCAATGTAATATCTTAAAATTGTCCAATTTTTAGTTGAAGATTTTAAAAAATGAATCATTTAAAAATATTTGATTGGAAGATTTCAAGAATGAATAATAGTTCTAAACTGTGCCAAATATTTAACGGTTTGAACTTAAAAAGATTAAAAATGTGTTGTTTTAAATCGAAATAGATTAAAAATTGAACTATCAGAAATTGATACCTTAGTAATTTAACAATTTCTATAATTTTGAATGGTTACAATTTTAGAGTTCTGAATTTTTAATTATTGACTTTCATAAGTTTTAATTTTCTAATTAAAATTGAAATGGTTCAATTTCAAAAAGTATAATTAAAAATTTGAAAGTTGTTAATTTTTAAACAATTTAAGTTTACTTAAAATATTTAAATTTTTTAAGGGTTTGAATATAAAAAAGTTTTATTATCACAATTCTTGGTGATTAAACATTTTTTAGTTTTAAATGAGGTACGAATTCGTTTAATTTCCAAGGTTCCTTGGAAAAATGTATTAATTTTTTAGTTTTCCATTAAGAAATACTTCATTCAATAAATCTTTTTTTTTTCATTTTGAACAGTGAATTTATTTTGTTGATCTAAAAAAATGTGTCTAATCAATTTTAATGTTACATTATAATTCTTATTATGCAATCAAAATTTAAAACTCTAGGATTTCAAATTGTCAAATTTTAATCGATTCGAATTTAAAGCGATTTAAATTGAAAGGTTTGAAACTTTAATTATTCAATTTTGAACGATTTTAATTATAAATAACACAATTTCAATTCCTTTGAATTTTAAATGATCCAATTTTCAAAATTCGAATATGAAAATATTCAATTTTGAACTTTTCGAAATTGCTTTATTTTGAAAATTTGAATCTGAAATAACGCAATTTTGAGATTCTTCAATTCAAAATAAAATTGTTCAATTTCGAAGGCTTTGAATTAGAAATTATACAATATCAGCTCCTTCCTAATTTAAATTATACAGTATAAGCTCCTTCCTAAATTGTCCAACTTTCAAAATTTTACTCTGAAATTTTTCAATTTTGAGAGCTTCTGATAAAAAATTTGTTGATTTCAAATTTTTAAATTTTAAACTTTTTATTTAGAATTGATATAAGTTCAATTCCTTTTCATTCCATTGGAAATATTGTAATTTTTTTAAATTTTACCTAATCTAAAATTGTTTGATTTGGAACGTTCTCAATTCAAAAGCGTTCAATTTTTTTTTTAATTTCAAACGCTTTCAATTCAAATTTATTGATTAATTAGTTTTATTTTGACAAATTTTTTATATTTTCAATTGATTTTTTTTTTTTTGATCATTTTTAAATAAATTCTTTTTGTACATACCCGTCTGTCTTTGGAACTTGAAAATCCACTGGCCATGCCCAAAATTCGAAATCATATTTATTCAGTTCCTTTCTCGCTTCTGAGAGGTCCCTTATTTTAGCTTCTTCCAGAATCTTTACAAATTTTGTATAAATCGGATTGCTAGCTCTGGAATAACCTCGAGCAACTAGCGAAGTAACGAGGATTATTCCTGCACCTGCCATGAATTTTGACAGGGAATAAATATCCACAAGTGGAGTAATGCGTCGGTACACCAGCATTGCTACTAAAGGAAATGTATAGATCCCCAGGGACCACATCGTGACAAACTGAAATAAAAAGCTTATTTTAATTTATATTTCTAAAAAAAAAAGTAATTGAAAACTCTATTGAAAAATCCTCATAGAAATTCTCGCGTGATTTTCGTACAAGTTATACACAAGGGCAGATCCAGAGAGGGGCGATTGCCCCCCCCCTCCCCAAAAATTAGGAATCCAAATAAAAAATTTGAACATTTGTAGTTCAACTTTCAAACAAGTAGTTACGAATTTTCTACAACTACGTACATTTTCAACCAAATAGTTGAATTTCTGATCTAAAGAAATAAATTTTTAACCAAAAATTGAATAGTTTAATTTTCATTAAAAAAATTAATTGCCTATAAAAAAAACGAATCTTCTACAAAACAATTGAATCTTCAACCCGAAAATATATAATTTCAACGAAAAGTTCATTTTCAACCAAATAGTTAATTTTTAGTTAGAAAAATGAATTTTCACCTCAAGAAAGGGAGGTTTCGAGAAAAATAGTCCAATTTTTAGTCAAAGAGATGAATTTTCTACTAAAATTATGAATCTTCAATTTAAAAGAATGAATTTTTAATAATGTAGTTCAACTTTCAAGAAAGGAATTAAAATTTCAACGTAAAAATATAATAGTTGATATTTTAACAAGAAAATATTTTAATTTTAAATAAAAAACAGTTTTATCTATTTATGTTTAACTTATTTTCAGGTTTTTTAAGAATGTGATCACTATAAATAATTGAAAAATATAAATAAAGTGGAATTTATCGCCTATTGTATTCAATTTGAAAAGTTCCTTTAAATCATTGGGGGAGACCCACCCCCTTTCATATACATTCGTTGAACAAAATGTACAATCGCCCCCTCCGGAAAATTTTCTGGGTCCGCCCTTGGATACCCAGTGGGCACGAAATTTAAGAAGGTAATTGGAACGTCCTAAAAACGTTCCTTGGACGTACACGTCAAAAGACGTTATTTGAACGTTTCAAAAACTGTTCTAAGTCAGACCAAATAATGTTCTGAAAACGTTTAATGATCCAAATATGTCCTTAAAACGTTTCTGGAACATTGTATGTTTAAGAAAGGTTATTTGGACTGATTCAGGACGTTTTTCAGCCGTTCTAATGATGTTCTTTAACGTTTGTGCCCACTGGGTATACACGAGAAAATCCGCGAGGATTTTTTCAATAGGGCAATTTGAAAACTATCAAAATGAACTTTGAAATAAGTACTATATGGGTGAAAATAAAAAAGTTGACAATATCATATCCTGGAATATTGTACGCTCCAATAATACTAACAATCCTCACAACCTTTTTTCAAATTTATATTCAACATATCTATTAAAAGAAAGCATAAGGTATAATTGCTAAATACATGTAAATTTAAAAATTAATCGCAGATGTACAAAATAAGACTTTTTTTATTTCTAATTGTAGTCATTGAGTTATCAATTATCATGCCTTTTTAAAGGTTCCCTAGTTTTGATGTCATCCGGTAACAAAACAGTTTTTCATTAATTTTATGCTGAAGAGTTTAATTTTCCCATCTAAATTCAGGGTTGCTATAGAAACTGAAAAACCTAGAAAAGTCCTGGAATTTTGGAAAAGAGCCTGGAAAAGTCCTAGTGTTTTGGAAAAGAGCCTGGAATTTTTTTTTGTCATTTCTTTTTGAAGTTTAATAATTATTTTAATACTTTTCTGCTGATTTTACCAATTCAATCAATTAATATTATTTAATTAATAATTGTATGGACAGTACCAGCGAAAATTATTTACACACACACTTTTTAAACTGTTTGCTAAAGTGCCTTGTTTTAAAAACTATTAACATGATTTTCTTTCTCATAATAGCACGAAAGTTGATAAAATTCTGCGTCCCATAGCCCAAGTTAAAGGCAAAATATCAATTTAATAAAAAGATATTATAAAAATACGTCAAATTTTGATGTTTTCCAAAAATTGGAATTACTATAGAAATAATAAACATTTGTCAAAATTCATTAATTTTAAAGGTAAGGCTCTATAGTATTCTGCTAAATTGTTAAGATATTTTTAGTGTTTTTTTCCTAGATTCTACCACATAGTTTTTAAAAATTCAAAACAATGATATTTTTATAGATATTAAAATTTATTAAAATATAATGAGTAATTACTTTTAAAAAATGTTCGTAAGTATTTACACATTTTTGAAATTTTGCATCTTTTTGCACCAAGTTGGTCCCAAGGGCAGAATTTAGGGACAAAATTATAAAAATTCCTCAATAATTTAGTAAATATTGTGGAGACTTACCTTTAAAATGAGCCTAAGAACTTTAAAAAATTTTAATTATCCTCACAGTTATTCCAATTTTTCAAAAACATCTCAATTTGACTTTTTTTGCAATATCTTTTAATAAAATTTAGATTTTACCTTCTTCTTCGGCTTATCATACACAGAATTTTATTCCCTTTCGCGATATTATAAGGAAAACTTTGTCATATTAATATTATAAAAATTACGGCACTTTAGAAACAGCTCAAAAAACGCGTTTAGATCTCTTTGGTTGAAAAGTGAGCGATTTTTATGAAAATTCGTTTCCTCTTTTGTTGCAAATTTTTTTGTACTCAATATTTAACTCTCCCAGTTGGAACTATTTTGTTAAAAATTTGATGTTTTTTTTTGTTGAAAATTAATTGTTTTGAATCGAAAATGTAACTATTCCAATTGAAGATTAATAATTTTAGTTAAAAATTCATCTCTTTCGTTGAAAATTCATTTATTAACTGAAAATTTAACTATTCCATTTTTGGTTGACAATTTATCTGATTTAATATAGTACCCAAATCAATTTCACCTAAATATGCACTAAATTTTAAGTATAAGATGAAATAAAAACTTTTTTGACTTATTACTCAAGATCATGGACTTTGAAGACAAATGCAAGAACTGACTGATTATGTTTTTAGTATTATTTAATTATTTAGTTAAACCGGTGGTGCTAATATATTTAAGAATATCTTGTAATATAATTTTTCAAAGCTTTGTAAATTAAACATATTATTTAATCACTAGGAAATGAAAAAAATACCTTATTTATAATAAACTCGCGAAACGGTATACGCATATTTCGAGTTGATTGTTTTAAAAAATGCGAAATAATTGAATGGCTCTGTACTATGAAAAATTCTACCTGGAAATAACCTAGAATTGTCAGGGAAGTTTTTGCCAGGATTTAGTAGACATCCTGTTTATGACACTATTTTTATAAGCAATAATACAAAATTGATACAGAAACCACTAAAACAGTTCACTCTTGCTACGAAAATACAACTTGAATTTTAAAAGAAATGTAAAATGGAGCACAAGAAATAACCTTACTCTAAAATGTAATAAACCTGTATTACTCTTTGAAAAATTTGATTTTTAAAGAATATATTAAGAGGAAAAATGACTAAAAATGAAAAGGACATGTAATTAGGAATAGATGTTTGATGCATATTTTTGAGACATTTGAAGAGAGTTAAGATAAGAACATGCCCCGTTTGAAGTTAGATTTTCAGTTTTTGAATGGCCTATAACCCAATAAGAAAAGAATAAAGTTTACTGTCGATATTATTGAAACTCACAGAAGTAATAACTTGATCGCCCCATCGTTCCAAACTCCTTGGCTCGTACGGTTTCTGCAAGTCAACAACACGTATATAACCTTAAAACAAGATGTCAATTTAAACTTTGAAATAAACAATACCCACATCGGCAAGATTACTGAGCCATGTAACTTCGTAAATTTTATACAATCGAGGACTAAATGTACATCGCCAAAGGGTTCGAATTAGCGACATTTCGCACCACTTTTTCCTTACATGCAATTTTTTTTTTTTAAATCGCTGTATGCATTCGGAAACCTGCTGCACTGCAGCTGCGGGCGAAGTCGCTAACGCGGCCTACGGCTAACTAGTGACGTCAGAAGCAGTCAGAAGCTACATCAAAAATCAAATGACAGATTATTTTTTACTAGCAAAAAAAATTCGCTATTACACATATCTTATCTTGATTACCTCATTTTATCAAATTAAAATATATGCTTTAATTTAAAGTACTATAAAATATAATTAATAATTCTAAATTAAAATAAATATTAAAATAGTTACCATATAGCTACCTTAGTGAAAGTTTCCGATTGAAGGAATTACATCTTTTGAATCCATTTCATTCCAGAATTTGTATCTGAACCAAACAGTTTCATTCCGATCTAATGCGAAGTCGGACCAAAGACTCCTATCCGTGTGAGTCCACCGAGGTCAAACTAAGGATTCCTATCCGATTTAATCTGATCTAATCGGAAATTGAAACAACGATACCAATCCGACTGAATTCGACCTAATCCAAGATCAAACCCAGATTTCAATTCGACTGAATTCGACCCAGCCGATTGAACGGCACTGCCCAGTGCCGTTTCAGTGCTGCTCGTTTAAAGCTACTCAGATTCCAGATTTAAATGCCTGCAGAAGTTCCCTTTATACCTAGGCTAGGCTAGGCGCCTAGGCTACCAAGTAGACCAGCTGAAAGAGATTAAAAATTAGAAATTTAAATTTGTAAAATTTTGAAATTACTGCTGCGAAAGTTAGAAAATCAGAATCTACGGGTTTCGATAATCTCAGATATCTAACTTTTTTTTTAGAAGCTTAAAATTGGAATGAATATATAATGTATCTCGTAAATGGAATGAGATACGATAAAATAGACAAGGTTTCTGAATTCAACTCCAGAATAGTATAATAGTATATAATTTATAGTTCTAAAATATATTTAATGAGAAAATTCATAAATTAAAAAAAGTGTTAATAATTTGAAGAACATTTTAAAAATGAATTCGGTTGGTGGCGGCCAACTACTGTAAATTGCTCTGTCCGCCCGGTACGTGACGAATACAATAGGACCATTATATGACCGTCGCATCACTCTCAGTGCCGTTTAGATTTTAGATGCC
Organism: Andricus grossulariae; assembly: GCA_011634705.1. Lineage (NCBI taxonomy): Eukaryota > Metazoa > Arthropoda > Insecta > Hymenoptera > Cynipidae > Andricus > Andricus grossulariae. The sequence goes on from JAABKJ010009100.1 coordinate 10,228, forward strand.
GAAATAGGCCAAAACAGGCACTCAAACGGCACTGGCGGCTCAGTGACGTTCGTCAGTGCCGTTTCAGTACCGTTTCATCGGCAGGGGACCCAATCCGATTTTGAAATAAGAATTCTTATCCGATTTAATCCGAGTCAAAATAAGAATTACAATCCGATTGAATCCGACCTAATCCGATTTCAAAACAAAAATGCCAATTCGACTAAATCTGACCTAATCCGAGGTCAAACCAAGATTTCTATCCGACTGAATCCGACCCATTCTGATTAGAAACAAGAATTCTTATCCGATTTAATCCGAAGGCGAAAGTAGGACAATCCGTTGAATCCGACCTAATGCGGTTTCAAAACAAGGATCCCAATCCGACTGAATCCAAACTAATCCAACTTCAAACCAAGATTTCTATCCGACTGAATTCGACCCTATCCGATTTTGAATTAAGAATTCTTATCCGATGTAATCCGAAGTCGAAATAAGAATGACAATCCGATTGAATCTGACCTATTCCGATGTCAAAACAAGAATGCCAATCCGACTGAATCCAACCTAATCCAAGGTCAAAAACCAATCCGACTGAATCTAACTCAATCCGATTTTTAAACAAGAATTCTTATCCGATTTAATCTGAATTCGAAATAAGATTTACAATCCGATTGAATCTGAACTAATCCGATTTTGAAACAAGAATTGTTATCCGAATTAATCCGAAGTCGAAATAAGAATGACAATCCGCTTGAATGCGACCTAACCCAATTTCAAAACAATAGGATGCCTATTCGACTGAATCCGACCTAATCCGAGGTGAAACCCAAGATTTTTGTCCGATTGAATCCGAACTAATGCGAAGTCCAACCAAGATCAATCCGATTCAATCCGAGGTCCAAACAAGGATTCCGATCAAAGGTAAAAGATGCTGTTCAATGAACTAGTGTATAACTTTCATTTTTTTAATTAGAAATTTTATTTTTGTCCGACCCCCCTTGAAAACGCGCCATTGCATGCACGTGAAGCAGGCGTAATGTGGCCGATTCCAGCCCAGTGACGCTCGCACATGCGCA
>JAABKJ010009101.1:0-11285 GCA_011634705.1 Andricus grossulariae
AAAAATGATAGTCTGTGTCTAGAAACTCTTAATAATTTGCAAACATTATTATCAATAATTTTAAGAACAAGTGTTCAATTTGGCTATTTCACTCAAAGACAGATTTTTTATTTTTCACTAAACCTTAGTAAGGTAAATGCACTAGTAATCGTCACCTTAAGCCAAATCGGAAATTGAAAATGCTTATAATTGTATTTAAAACACAATTCTTATTTTTACAAAGGGCCTAATCGATTAAAGCAGATATAGAAAAATTCAATTTTGATTACTTCACATGATATTTTATTGGAGTCAATTTTTATTCACGATTAAAATTCAAATTATACAAATGCGTTAGGTATCGTCGGGTACGCAACCAAGTATTGATACGATAAAATTAAACTGATTTAATAAAAGGATATTTGCACTTACCTAAAATCACATTTTTTATCACACGCGGCAAGAACGAGTCTTGTTAAATAAAAAATATTGGGTTGTCTGACGATAACTAATGCAGTGACGATTACTAGTGCATTTACCTTATCATTGTTTGAAAAGTAATTGAAGATTTAAATGATTGACAATTTTAATTGTTGATACAATTTTTCTTAACAAAACACTTATTTCGTACTTTTTCTTACTAATTTTTTTTTCTAGACAATACTTCGCAAAAGTATATATGCAAATGAAGAGTAAAAATGTATATATTGAGTGAATTAAACAATCTTTGCGTACTACAAATAATAAAGAATCTCTCTTCGAAGGTCAAGGCTACGTTAGATGCAATTGTAAAAAAAATGCAATGCAAATACTTGTAAATGCATTAAATAGAATGAATCGTTTATTTAACTTGTACATAAAGTCTTTTTATGAACTATATTACCTCACCTCTACTCATATTTATTTCAATTTTACGTCTGACATTTTTCCATAAAATTTTTTATTCTTCAGTTCACTCAATATATAAATTTTTTCTCTTTATTTGCACATATACTTTTGCTGAGTATTGTCTAGGGAAAAAAATTAGTAAGAAAAAGCACGAAATAGGTGTTTTGTCAAAAAAAAAATGTTATCACCAATTAAAATATTCAATAATTTAAATTCTAAATATCTTTTTAAACAATAATACTGAGGTTCAGTGCAAAATAAGAAATCTCTTTTTGACTGAAATAGCCAAAGTGAACACTTGTTCCTAAAATTATTGATAATGTGTGCCAATTATTAAGAGTTTCTGGACACAGACTGTCATTTTTTTAAATAAATCATAGCAATTCCAGTTTTTAAGACAATTCCTACAGTAAACGGCATAGTTAACTGTTTTTTTTATACAAATTGACTTCAACATGATTGTTTAAACCATTTATTATTATTGTTAATAATATTATCTTTGAATAATGCGAGAAATTGTGTTTTTTTTCTGAAAATTTCAACATTTTGTTCACTTTTAACTTGAAGTGAGTTAATATATAAGTCAATATAGCAACAATAGTTGTTCAAACAATTTATTATTATTATTAATAATTTTTTTTTTGCTAAATGTTAGATGGTTGCGGTTTTTTCAGAAATGTTTAACTATTTGTCTATTTTTCACTTGGAATGACTTAGTAATTATTTGAGTTGACCAAAAATGATTGTTCAAAGAAATTATTATTGTTAATAACTATCTTCATCTATAATAATGCCAGATAATTACGTTTTTTCAGAAATTTTTAACTTATTGCCCACTTTTTACTTAGTGAGGTAATAATTAATGCAAGTTAATAAAAATACTTTTTAAAAAAATGTATTATTGTTAATAACTATCTTCTCTTAGATAAGTGCTAGAAATTTGTAGATTTTCCTGAAATTTTTAACTTTGCTTTGCCTTTTTAGTTATGAACAAATAATAAATAAAAATTAGAGATAAAAATATTCCAAACAATCCTTTTCTTTTTCATAAATATATTTTGCTGAAGGGGGGGGGTCTGATATCAAAATACATTTAATTTCAAATTTTTCTCTTACGCTTTGCTATAAACTTTTTGTTGTGATTTAAAACAAAAACTTTTACAAGTCATTTGCACACCTAGTTCTCCCACCTAGATCTAATTATTTTATTATTTGTTTTTGTTTCTTGTGTAAGATAGCTTTTTTGATCAAATTAATTTTCTTAAACATTGGGAAAAGAAAAAAAAAATTCACATGATTATTATACCATTAGGCCGTTTCCCTTTCGGGGTAGGCGTGAATCGCTCGGTTGGAAAGTAGTAATGTGTAGATGGTTATATAGGTCTAGGGTAGATAGGTATATAGTCGTAAGGTATAGATATTTTAGATTGTTTACAATTCTCGTGTTATTTATTTAAATGACACGTTCATTCTGTAACACTGATCCGGCCCAGGTTGCTGATCAATCTCTCTAGCGATCACCCCAACGAAGGGCCTGACAGCTTCAGCCATAATTGAGGCAATATAAGATTTCTCCAGAATTTTAGTGTTAGCAAACCTTGAATAACGACGAGCAAGAAATATTAGTTTTAAAGAAGGGAAAGTTTTCCAGCGAACAACAATGATATTTATGTTGTGAATAAAATTTAATTGTGTTAGTATATTATTCTTCATATAATAAGAAATGACTCTGCAGAAAAAAGTTCATTTGTTCAAAACTGCAATATATGTGTTTTTGTTTATGACAATTGTTGTTGAAAAACAATCTACTGTCACAATATCTTATTTTGCAGATGAAAGGAATGGCCTCGCAGTGTACAATTTTTATTTATCATCTGTGTAGAAACTCATTCTACAACATTTAAAGAACAACCGTTTGAAAATTTAGATGAAGTTGAATTCGCCTATATTGAAGGTATCTCAATAGGTAGCTTCAAAGTGTAAGGTTTATTCAACAAAATTATCGTTTTGAAATCTTGCCCTTAAAGCATAGCCAAATCTAGAAAATCGCTCCTAATTTTTCTATTTATTTTTAAAAATAAGAACAAATCGTTCTTTTTATATCTGGACCAAAGATATGAACAAATATCACGTTGTTGCTAAGTAATCATCAAACATGTTCACCTGTGGAATGAAAATTTCTGCGAACCTAAAAATACGCGATTTGTCGCGAGCGTTACTTTGTCATCATAATCATCATTTGAAAAAAATAATGACTGAATACGATTTGAGAACTTTAAGTTTTTACGTGAGTTCTCTATAGAAAAATGTCACAAATCTGTCCCTGAAATTTTTATCAATGTAGGCTATGATTATGTTATACGAGGTGTGTTCAAAAAGTAAGGTGACTTTTCAAATTTCGCAGGCTACGTACATTAGATCTTCAAATTTTTTTATATTATATTGGTACACTTGTCACGAACATGTGTGCACCGTTTTAAGTGTATAGCATTTTTAGTTTGTTTGTGAGAGGCGTAAAGGTGAGAAGTGGTTGGTTTGATCTTCGATTTTCTGCTGTCAAAAAAAGTGGATCAGAGAACTTGCATCAAATTTTGTGTAAAAAATGGAATTAAGTGTTCCAAAACACTTGAAATGTTGACAGTGGCATACGGTGAGTCTGCTTTGAGCAAAAAAAAATGTTTATAAGTGGTGCAAGTTCTTCCAAGAAGGCCGAGAAGACATCAATGACGAATCTCGCTCTGGACGCCCCAGCACGTCAATAACTGATGAAATCGTTGAAGAAGTGAAGAATATGGTTTGGCAAATCATCGAATAACTATTAGAGAAGCTGCTGAAGACAACGGCATCTCGGTTGGCTCGTACCATGCAATTTTGTCCGGAATTGTGGAAAAACAATTTATGGCTTGTGCATCATAACAATGTACCTGCTCACTCATTGTTGCTTGTGCATGACTTTTTGGCCAAACACAAAACCACAATCAAGCTTTAACCACTATATTCACCAGATTTGGCCCCCTGCGACTTTTTGGTGTTCTCAAAACTGAAGAGACCCATGAAAGGACAGAGATTTGCAACGATTGAGGAGATAAAGAATACATCGTTGGAAGAACTCAAGGCTATACCAAAAAGTGCTTATCAGAAGTGCTTCGAGGATTGGAAAAAGCGTTGGCACAAGTGTGTTATATCTGAGGGGGGTTACGTTAGAGGGGACAACAGTAATATTCATAAATAAATGAATATTTTTAAATAAAAATTAAAAGTCACCTTACTTTTTGAACACACCTCGTATTTAGTTATACCCGAAATTCCAACGTTCTGCCAAAAACTTTCTGCTTACGCTCGAAGAAAACCTGAAGTATTCCAGGTCTTCTGACATCGTAGCAGAAGCAGGATCTTCTGTAAGTTGCGATCGTGTAATCTTTAAACTGAAAGTGATTTTAATTTTTCCTTAGACTTGTGCTTCAAAAATGTAATAAAATGCCAAATATTTCCAACATTGTTTACAAGCTGAACAAGATTTAAAATGCTGCTTATCGAATATGAATGAATTGGTGACTTGCACTAATGTCTTCATAGACAAAACAAAGTTGATGCTAATGAAAAGATTGCTGCACGATTTAAGAGAATTGGCACGTCAACTTCTTTTAGAAATAGTAGGAGCCAGAAAATTGAAAAACATGACAGCTTTAGGGAAACGTGGAAATGGAGTTCCCTCTTATATCACATTCGCTGTTTATAGTAAGTACTTGTTTGTGTGGCAAGTACTTTTAAAATAATTTTTGTCTATCTCTTCATAAGCAACTCTTATTTCTAAAAAATTTGAGATGAGGGAATTAGGTAATTTTGCATCTTATTTTTGTGATATTTTTTCCATTTTTAAATCCAGAAGAAAGCCTCATTAGTACGGCATCTTTATTGAATTTAGAATATGTTCAATTAGGAGAGAAAAAATTCACCGAGGCTAAGTTCATTAGATCAATAAATAACTAATGCAACATTGGAAGTAATTCAGATTCAAATAAACAGAGAACGCAAAATAGGGATTTGAGTAAGGGGGAAGATGAGAGGCATAGGAATTATATGAAAGACTTCGGGATGTGATTCAGATTCAGACGAAGTCCAAAGGAAAGGTAGGAATTTGAGCAAGGAGAAATACGTGAGCAATGGGAGGGAAGAAAGATATGAGAGCGATATGAATGATGAGAAAGGAAAGACTGATGGAAGTGATTCAGATTCAGATGAAGATCAAAAGGACAGTGATTTGAGCGAGGAGAAAGACGAGAGCCATAGGAATGATGAGACAGAAGAGACTGATGGGAGTGATTCAGATGATGATGAAGGCCAAACCAAAGATAGGGATTTGGGCAAGGAGAACGATTTTAGCAAGTGGAGAGAAGATAGAGATGAGAGCGATAGAAATAATGGGAAAGAAGAGATTATTGGTGGGAGTGACTCAGATCCAGATGAAGACAAAAAAGGAAGATAGGAAATTGAGCGAGGAGAAACATAAGAGCAAAGGAAAGGAAGAGATAGATGAGAGCGGTAGAAATGATGGGAATGGTGTTGCATACCGAGCGAGACGAGTGAGAATAGAACGAGAATGATTCTCGTTTTAATATTCTAACTCTCGTCTCGTCTCGTCTTGATTAAACGAGATTGTTGCAGGACGAGTGAGAACGATCGAGAACTAAATTATGCACAACTGTTTCAATATTTTATTTATAGAAAAACAATAATGCTGCAAATCATACAAAAACATCAAGATGAATGAAAATTTAAGAGCACAAATTAAGGTATATCCTCTTGGGACCATTTACAATACACAAACACCGCATTTCCCCTGCGTGATGCTTTTTTCACTGCGCTCATCTAGCTACCAACATGTAACGTTTCAGCTTGACAAAAAATCTCGGTAAAGAATCTACAAGCTTTAAAGCCACGTGAAAATCAGATGTTTCGCAATTTCAGATCTACTACGCGCCCTGCACCTTCCGTGGCCCAATGTCTCATTGTCGCAGAGACAAGTAGAGAGGCACAGTTCGGGTCGCGGCTTTTATTTTCTCGTATTTCCTTTGTCCGCTTCCCGGTTCTGCCGAGAATCGGAAACCATCAACGCAAAGCAAAAGAGAGGCCTCACTAATCGAGTTTATAAATTGAAATCTTTTCAACAAATTTAAATCCTTCGAACAAATCGAATAATTTTTTCGTTCTCTCTCTCTCTCTTTCTCCACAAGTTTGGGTGAGTACTACTTTATCGTTCGGCATTTAATATTATTCAATTGACTGTTCCCCGTGCCCTTTAATAGGCTGAGTTAAATCCTTTTATCTACATTAAATAAAGGTGCCTTTAATTGCAACTTGGTTCCTAATTCTGTATCCTTTCATTTAAGAATAAGAATGACAGAAGAGCAATGAAACAACCAAATTCTCTGAAAGGAGATAGGGAAGAGGGCATAACCATTACCTCGTTCTGACGAAGAGCATAAATTTTGCTACTTGGTTCGAGGGGAAATTAGTGGTTGACTGTTGTTTCTTTTGCGCAGCCTATTGTTTTTATTTTTATTTTTGAAAAATTGAGAATTTATTACACGTAATTTATTTGGCTGTTCCTCATGCCTTTTTTTTTGTTAGAGTCACAACCTTTCATATTAATTTTTCTTATGCCTCAAATGGCAAAGAAAATTCATGTGATAGTTCTTCGTAATCGAAACGCACAATCTTATTTGTAAAATTTTTATTGGAGTGTTGTGTCCACAGTTGCAGTCACTTTTGCCATGGAATAGGCAGAGTGATGCCAATTTTAGATCTTTGCTAAAGGAATCTTAAGACTACACGGACTAGAGAAGCAGAGGCATCGTAGAGTTTTGTCGGATTTCGGAAAAAAATTAAAAACAAATGGTTCAATTGAAACCTGTGCCTAAAAACGGCACTAGAGGACTTACAATATTATTCACAATCCCAGTATGAAAGATATTTTAATGTGAAGTTGCTCTAGTTTGCATGAGAATTATACTAAAAAAAATGCAAAATATTATTTATATTTAATTTAGCCTTAGGAACTTGGTATATAAAAATACAAATGCAAATAAAATCTCTAAAAGTAGAATATTAATTATTTTCGAGCTCTTACGCACCTCATTACTAAAAAGTTATTGAAATTCAAATTAAAAAATGTTTCTCAGACCAAATATTTTGGAAGTCTTGAACCTTCTAGTACATTCTACGTGGAAACCTACATAACAATTAGTATTAGGAGTTCTTTCGGCTTTTTCATTTACGAAACCACTGAAATGACATACACTGGATTAGAAAGATAAAAAATATTTTGAATGTAATCATTTAATTATTATTATAATTTACTACTCAAACCGTTCAAAGTAAAACTATTTTCAGTAACATGATTCAATGTTGATGCAAGATTAAAAAGTCTTCTCGATGCGAGACAGATTGTTTGAACTAATTGTATTTTTGTATTTTTATGGTAGATGGACGAGGCACCCCTGATATTTTATTTTAAAATATTTACATTATTAACTCTATATAATTACAAAAATCAACAATGCATCCTCTATGGAAAAGTATATATGTTTGCTGATTCATCATAATGAAGAAGCATCCGAGCTTGAATTTAACGCTGGTTTTTTATGGCTTCAAAATATCAATTTATTTTTTATATAAAAAATAATAATGAACTAATTTATTGACCTAATTTCCTTCATTATAATCATTTATTATTATCTACTACCCTTACTTGGCTTACTACTTCACAGTGGGATGAAATCAAAAAACGAGATTCAAAATAACTTGTAGCTGGCAATTCTTAACCGATTTTGGATTTTTTTAAATATAAATTCAGCATTAAATTTTGAAGAGATTTATGTCGCCTGGTTTTTAATTTTTTTTCTTTAAACTTTTATGTTAATGCAAAGAGTAAAGAAAAAGTAGATTTTTTCGTTTCGTTTGTTTATCTTCGTGAAAATTTTTGTTCTATGATAATAATGATGATAATAATGATAATAATGATAATAATAATACCCGATTCAAAGGGATTTCTAATAGATTTTGAATAATTTGAAGCCATTTCAAAAGATTTCAAAAGATTACGAATATTTTAGAATAATTGTAATACAAATTCAAAGAAATTTTCAAGAGCTTGAAAAAATTTCAAGGGAGTGCACAATTTTTTAAAGAATTATAAATATTTTAGGATATTTTAATAGATTCCAAGGAATTTTCAATTGATTCCAGTAATTTAATGGGATTTCAAAGGATTTGAAACATTTTAGGGTATTTTAAAAGATTTCAAGGCATTTTCGAGAGCTTCACAATATTTCAGGTCAGGTATTTTGGAGATGCCGTTGATATATAGTGGGGAGTAAAGTGAAAGAATGTGAAGAGGGCCAGAGACAAGATGAATTTTGACTCCAATTACTTCACAAGGAGAATAGTTTGTGCTGATGGCTGAGAGTGTTGCAAACTAGAAGCGCCACACCACCGCCTGTCGAGGAAGAACGGTCTTTTCTGTACACGGAAAAATCAGGAATATAGAGATTATTTTTAGAATTTAGATGAGTCTCGGTAATGCAGCCTTTACAGTTGAGGCAAGAAAGAGTAGCATCTTTTTGGTTTCTGGCGGGGCAAGAGGCGGTAGCGTGGCTACGTCCACAGAAGGCGCAAGCCCAAGAGGCATGGCAGTACTTTGTTGTGTGAAAGAATTTTAAGGCAACGACGGCACTGGGGAATGAGGTTTGATTTACGCTTGTCTTCAACTTGCACGCCGATTGCCAGCTAAAAGTTTGATGTCGAAGATGGACTTAGCAGTAGGAGCGGTTGGGTCCAGATGAACGACCACCAGAGGCCAGATTTTATCGCCTTTTTTCATGTGATGAACTCTTTTAACAGAAGGAATTTTATTCGGTAGTTCTACAAGTATGGATTCTTCGGAAAGGGATTCGTTGACCCCTCTGATGACGAGGAGGTCCTTGCCCTGTTTGAGTTGGTTGGTGGTATAACCGATTTGGTGTTTGTCGAGTTTGAGGGTGATGGCACGGAAAACATCGACGGTATGGGGATAAACTAGAACGGCATCCGAGGTGTTCTTTGCCGGCCAGATAGAGATGTCAGCTTTGGCAAGAGCTGAGTGTATTTTAGGCCAGAGTTCTTTACGAAGGATACGAATAGGAGGACTTTTGTTTTGCTTTGTTTGAAGGGGACCGAGGAGGGGAAATCTTCAAAAGACACCCAGGGAAAGTGGGTAGTGTCGGCTTCGCACGGTGCGCCTACCGACTAAAACCCCTCCTCGATTGGTTACCAACCTAGGAGGTTATGAACCAAGTTGAAAAGAAAAGAGGGAACAACGAAATTGGTGGTCCGAGACAGTAAGACTGCACGAACACTCGCGCTTGAAGCGAAACATGGAAAAGAAATATGGATGAATTAATTAGACCGTGAGACGAGTAGGCAGGGACTTCTAAAGCGGTCAGAAGTTTTACTCGCGTAATTTGCGAGTGAATTGATGCTGGGATTTGGGTGATCATGCCATTAGCGTTCCAGGTAAGGATAGTAAGTTTATCTTTATGATCGACTGGGGTTTGGGAGCTGGACGGCAGCTGCGAAGGTGGAGAGGAAGTCGCAGAAAAAGCTGCTGTAATTGTGGGTTCTGAAGGATGTCGGTTTTGGGAGAGGATTGAGTATGGTTTTGGGCTTGTGTTAGAGGAGGAGGTAAGACTATGTTAACGAAGGAGTGTTGGGGGGGGGGGTGAAAGCGCTTGTAGGATTGGGAAGGGAGTCAGGGTTTGCAGTGTGTTTAAGTTTAGGAAGTTGTTGAGTTGAGTTTCACTTGGAGACAGGTTTTTGTGGAACTTTGGGACAACCACGGTAGGTAGACCAGTGAGGGCCTTTACAGTTGACACAAGTTGGAGTGGCATCTTTTTCTTCCCTAGCGGGGCAAGAGGCGGTAGCGTGGCTACGTCCGCAGAAGGCGCAAGCCCAAGAGGCATGGCAGTAGTTAATTGTGTGAAAGAATTTTTGGCAGCGGCGGCACTGGGAAATGAGATTGGATTTACGCTTGGCTTCAACTTGCACGCTGAGGCCAGCTAAAAGTTTGATGTCAAAGATGGACTTGGCAGTGGGAACGGTTGGGTCCAGATGAACGACCACCAGGGGCCAGATTTTATCGCCTTTTTTCATGCGGTGGACTCTTTTTACAGATGGAATTTTATTCTGTAGTTCAGCAAGGATGGATTCCTCGGTAAGGGATAGGGATGTCAGCTTTGGCGAGAGCTGAGTGAATTTTGGGCCAGAGTTCTTTTCGAAGGATACGAATAGGAGGAGGACTTCGTTCCTTCGGATCGGATTCATCGTCATCGGATGAGCTAGAGAAGAAAGACTGTTCGTCGGATTGTGAGGGGCTAACCGATTTAGTAGGGCTAGCAATGCGTTCTCGCTTAGCGCGTTTGGATTTTACCGTTTGGAAGTTGGAGGAGTCTTCAGGTAGAAAGTCGAAATCAATTTGGGATTGTTGAGTGTTCATGGCTTCAGAGCCATTGCTTAAAGTGGCTGAGGTCGGAGGAACCAGGGAGACAAGTGCTGCCTCATAAGAGTCTAGGATTTTGTGAAGATCGGCTATGAAGACGATAATCTGGTCATTGGTAAGGTCACTAGGATTAGGGTACAAAAGTTAGAATTAGGAGGTGTCAGGTTTACGTTGGACACAGGAGGAGAAGAGTTAGTGTCGGTTTGAGGGTTGGACATGATGTCCAGGGTAGTCCTGAAAAAAGGGCGGGAAGATGAGAAGTCTATGCGGATTGAAAAATGTCGATGGCGGAAACAAAGCGAAATATGGCAACGATCATGTGTGTGGATCGACGATCTGGGGTATGTGGTAATTTATCTCGATGGTGCACCCGATGAGCTGTCGAAATGAGATGCGTCTGATGGACCCTAAAATTGTGTATTCAAAAGCGACACGATGGGGAGAGCGCTTCATTCGACGCAGACTGGAGTTCGGACGAAAGCACATTGGTGCATCCTCTGGGCAAGACACAAGAATCGTCTGTTTTCCCCCCACACTGTTCTGCGCTGCCTTGGTGCGCTGTATCCTCGTCTGAGTCCATAAACAGCGAATTTTCAGAATTTTTGCTCATTGATTGCTTCGATAGAGTTTTTTGTGAGCGTTTCGTATCTTCAAGAATTGAAATGAAGAGATGATTGGATCAATTGAAGGGATTGAAGGACGATCGATTGCTTCGACCGAGTTTGTCGAACCGATTTTGTCGTGAGTTCTTGATTGACATCGGATAGACGATTGATTGATTGATGATTGATTTTACCTTACGAAGCGAATTTTCGGGATTGATGAGATGCTCATGATAGATTGATAGATTCTGGTCTATCAGACGCATCGAGTTGATTCTTTA
>JAABKJ010009102.1:0-11285 GCA_011634705.1 Andricus grossulariae
GCCAGCGTGGCTGCCAAGGCTGCAGTATTGAAACATTGGACAATCACTATACCATCTGAGCCACGATGACTCCCTAGGTTAGAGAATTGTATTCCCGAAACTGAGTGTCATTTGACTCTAGTTTGTCACGCAGACGAACAGACTAGGTGATTATATCGAGGAAATCGAGTGCGGCAAACGCAAAGGCTCTCTCTCTCGATCACGAGATTTTCGGGCGCGGCCTTCCGAAGCCTTCCTTCTTCGTAGAGTTTCTTACCTTCTAGGGAAATTGATTATTCTGTGTCCGAAATTTTCCGGTGTGAATCGGACTTGAAATCTTTTTCCTCAAAATTGAGTCAGCAGAGGCGGATGGGCTAGTGACTTGTACTCTCGACATCCTATGTAAACCTTGTACAATAGAGAGTACGCAACGTCTAGAGTTAATGAAAATTCTCAACGAATACCTAAGATTTCAAAAAGAAAATAAGTGCGAGAATCTCCACTTCATTTGACGAAAGTGATATTTCACTTCTAGAGAGAAGTTATATTTGAAAAATTAAATTGTAGAATTTGTATATTGACGATTCAGTTATTTTAAAAGATAAAAGACTAAAAAGCGAAATGGAACTTCGTTCGATCATATAAGAAAATATATAGCGACTGTTACGTCTTTTTGGAATGAATAAATCCACATTCATAATTAGAGCATGAGAATTAATTGAGGCTCTTCATTTCTTCTTCCAAGTCAACCCTGCAAATACTCAAAGTATTAATTAAAGTAAAGTTAGAAGCTCTAAGACTTAAAGGTAAAATCCTCAGTTTTCGGTAATGCATAGAATGATAAAAATGGTCAGAATCCGATAAAAATGAAATGAATTTCTAAGCTTGATTTTTGAAGCACAAATATTTATTTTTTCAAAAAGTTATAATTGATCATCTACTACTGATGATGATTTAGCGTCCTCGTTAAAGATCTATCACGTTTTTTAAACTTTAAATCCACAGTGATTCAACACTTTTAAATCACAAAAGGTATATTTCTTTACAAATTGCAATTTATATACGATGTTCAAGGAAGAACATCATTCAGCTGATGGAGGATTGCAGAGGAATGCATCAGGCTCAATGGCTGATACGATATCGCATCGACTATTCATTCTTGTCTGAAGCAGGCCAGATTGAGTTAATCGTGTATCTCGGCATTTATAATGTCATGTCTCCCGAACGGTTTGAAGAATATGTCATTCAGAGGATCTCCTCTCGGTATTGGTACAGTCACTTTGGCAATGTTGCCATCTTTGCGGACTTTAACCCTTTCATACGTATTTGGAAGGTCTGCTCTAAGAGCCATCAATGGGAAAATATGTAGCCCTAAGATTACTCCAAGGATATATCTGTGATTCTCGTCTAACCCTACCTGGTAAAAGTCTATTGCTAAACGGCAAGTTCGACCTGGCTGAACATGACTTTCGTAATGATGAATATGCAGTGCAATAGGACCAGGATAAATGGCGGCTTGTCTATGTGGAAAACCTAAATCTGTAAAAAGACAGTATAAGTAGGAAATTCATTATGATTTTAATTATAGAATTAATTTAGTAAATCATAGACTAAGCTCTTTTCGGGCCCCACGCTTAAACTTGATTGAGCCAAAACTAGAGATGCTGGCTCTCGTGATTTTTTTCTGGTATGTATTACAACTATTTTAAGACTAGAAAGAGAAAAATCGTTATATCCATTTTGAAGAAAAATTCTTTGTCAAATGCTTCAAAAACAGATAGAGCCTTCTTGCTTTAGTTTAAAAAATTGTTGCACATTTGGAAAACAAAAAAAAATCAGATATCTTATTGTGTCTAATAAACTAATATGAAGGTATAAATGCGAAAAAAGAAGAAGAGTCGACTGTCCTGAAAAATAGGTCTGGATTTTTTTTCTTCCTGGTCCTAAAATAGTCGTAATGCATATACTTCCGTGCAAAATAAGAAATCGGCATATACATTTGTGATTTGTCACCCCAATTGTTTCTGTTTAAATATATTCGAAAAAATTGCGAATCGCGAGGCCACATTCGCAATAGGATTACCGCTTTCTTTGTTTGTACGGCAGTATACCAGAAAACAAAACGAAACAAAAATCAAAAGTGTCTACACCTGTGGGCTGAGGTCAATTGGCGCTAACCGTGATCCGTTTCCGATTAAAATCGGTATTCAAATAATAATCAAAAGCGAACTACAAGTGAAAAATTTAATTTTAAGTTTGGATTTTGTATTCAACTGCGAGAAAAGGCGTTACCTTAACTTGAATGATTTCGAATAAAAAAAATGTAAGCCTATTGAAAATACACTTCAAATTATATTTATAAACATTTATTTACCAACAGGATCAGGAAAAATCACTGAAATCAAACACAGGATACCAATGAGAGTCCACATTTTCTTAACTAAAGAGAATCGTCTTGTACAGAATTTCCACAGTGTGGCTAATCAATATTTATCAAAATGTTGCATGATATATACTAGTCATGATGTCACTCGTAATGCTAAAAGTACGAGTAATTCATCACACTCGTTATCACACACTGAAGTCGCAATATGCTTTATATTTATAACATTTTCGTCAAGATTGGATCAAATACAGATAAAGACAAAAAAGTAATTCTGAAAGACAGTTCGAAAAAGGCAAGTTGTTTACAAAAACACGAAAACTCATTTTTATTAATTGGAAAGCCTCAAACGTCTATCAAATTGTTTTTCGTAATTCCTATGTATTTTAAAATTAATTTGGAAAACGGAGATCCATTAAACATAAATTATCAAAACTATGAAAATAACAATTTTTTATTGAACTTTTTCCTAACACGCAAGTTGGAGCGGTGCATCATTCGACACGAAATTTATTATACTTTTTTTCAATGCAATACATTTCCCCATTAGTTTCAATTTCGATTTTATCATTTTTCTCGTTCGAATCTTCCTCACAGAAAATTGTATACTTTGTATAATGTACATGTATGTGTCTTCTTTATAAAAAGATACAGTGTCATTATGCGTTATAAAACAAATATGTGGATCTTTCGGTTACGTAATAACACCTTTTGTTTCTCTAAATTGCTCATAATTATGTAGTAAATCTTAAGAATTTTACAACTTCAGTATAGAAGAAGCAGAATTATTAAATGCAAATAACTTAGAATGACGAATACGATGCCGACATACATAATCTATACTTATACATTTTTAAGGCTCTGCTGATTCTACATAATCAAATTTTAAATTGTTAAAATGAACACAAAAAAATACTTGCAATTTTAGTAAATTATATGAACTTAACACCATAAAACTAAGCAGCCGAAATTTATTAGTCACATCACTTATACACTGGAAAATTTTATTCTGTTCACAACATCTTATGTCTATGGTCCGGCAGCTCTTACAGCTCTATCATTTGCGATAAATGCTCATGATAAAGTATAATTGTAGTCACCATAATAAACAGGGCTCTATTATTCATGTTACCTGCGGAAATGAAGCCAATAAACTGCCGATTTCCACATTTTAAATTAAGTAAACTTAGAGCCCAACGTCATAAGTTTAATATTTATTGATTTGTTTCTTACCAACTTTTTAATAAAAGATTTTTCAAATAACTTTTTATGCCGAAATTCCTTGCTGAAAACACTGCTGAAAATTCTATTAGATACTTTTAGTCATATCCCTAGTGGCTTAAGCATAGGCTGAAGCTGATACAGACACAAATCAATTTTTTATCATCCTGTCATAACAAACTGAAGCAAGACAGTGATCATGTAACAAATGTGCATTTAATAATTTTTCGTGTTAAATCCATTGGTGTAGCAAATTTCAGCATAAAGTTAAAATGTATTTTATTTTTTACGGTACCATTGTATAATTACACACTATAAATAAGCCGAAGAACAGAAATCCTGCGGGATACGGAAAAAATGTCAATATAAAAATACAAATTATTAACCCGTGACGCGTCAAATTTACTTATTGTTATTAAAAGAATTTATAAGAAATCAATGTTTGCCACGTAATTTGAAAAAATAAAAACTCTCTAATTAGTGTCTTCAATGAAAAACTCCTTTTTTATTGCATTTTTATCATGTCTTGTTTGGACAATCAACATTTTTTCAAAACGCTCAATTTTTTCAAGTCGTTTTTCTAGTAACTGGCTGAAAAAGTGCGTTTTACCACTTTAAAAAACTAAATTTCTCAGTAATAAACGTTCATTTAATAATGTACGAATTGAAACAAAAGACGAATTGAATATCCGTCTTCTAAAATAAATGTTCTACTTTAATTAGCAGAAAGCATATAAAAATAGTATTTGATAAGGCAACGTTTCTGAAAAAAGTTTTCTAATACTTTCCCTTAAGATGCAACTGAGGCATAAAATAAAAGACAACACAAACGTTATTTCTGTAAAATAAACTAAAAATTGTTTTGCTTTTTTGCACACAACCTGATGAAAATCTTCACTGCAGCTTTCATGGAAAAAACAAAATTGTCGTTCAAAAAAATTAAAGGCGACCTATTTTTTTATTTTTCTTACTAATCGTATACCATTACGGAATTCTCTGTAAGACTAACCTGTAGCTTGCCTAGGGCTGTGATTACGAAAAATTCCGTAATACTAGCAGACAGTGCATTTTTCACTTGTACTAATAGATTATTTATTAATACTAATTGTATAACCTCAAAAGATTTACTGCTTAATTGGATTTGCAGGAAAACAGTGATGTTACCCGTGTACGATATAAAGAAAATGAGTAGTAAAGCCATTATACCTTGGCTATTATCGTAAAATTTAAATGAAATCCAATCGCATTAAATTTTAAGCTTATTAACTCGTGAAAAATGTATTTAAACTTTAAAAAGTTCGGAACAATAATAGACCATTCAACCGTTGCATTTTTGATCAACAATATTAATTTCCGAGCAAAAATACGAACATTAGCTATTATTTTTCAAATATTGTAAATGTTCTCTTAAATATAATAATTTTTTTATTAATGATATCAATTTTAGACGAGAAACACTAACATAACACAAAATTTTTCAGGATTGTAAAGCTTCTTTTCGTGGCCGCGCATACAAAGCTAGTAGCAAAGATTGAAAAATCTAAAAAAGTAGATGTGGGGATGCTGCTACAGCTGAAGATGTGGAAGAATAAGAGGGATCTGCTCAATGCCAAGGGTGGCTTAAGCGGCCCAGGTCTTTAGACTGAAGAAGATCTGACAGAAAGGGAGGAGGAAATCCAGGAATGACTGAGAAGGGAGAGTAGGAGAATGGAAATGGCGGGGGATGAAGAAGAGGCAAAATTCAAGAATAACGATGACGAAGAAGATTGATAGAGAGCAAGAAAGGAATAAAATAAAAACGGTGAAGCATTGTGGGGGAAGGGAGTAAGTGCGTAAGCGAAAAGCAGAGCGAGAGGTAGTGTCAGTGTGGATATAAGGGGTGCTGGGGCAACGGGTATAAGATGGTATTTCAGGACACCAGGCGTGTGATAAGAGTGCATTTAAGGACAATAAGGAGAATAGTCGGTGAGTTAGTATCTTATCAGTACGCTATTAAAATTTTAAAAGTGAGTAGAAGTGATCAACGTCCTTTGTCATGCATGACAATGGATTGTATGAGACAGAATTGGTTTCGGGCGAGGGTGTATGCCTTCACATATTGTGTGAATTGATGCGTTGTAAGAGAGGTAACGTAAGTTTTATTTTATACGACATCCGTTTCTTAGATTATTAATATCAAGTATTCGGTAGATAGGAAGTAAGAATATGTGGAGATTATTTTAGAAAATTAGATTTAGGAGAAATTGTACTGATGAATCATGCAAACCCTTAGGGGATGCATTAAATAAATGAAGGATAAGCTCGTACGAAACACTTTCGTCTCCCTGAACTACTTTAGAATAGCGAGTGTGCGAAGCGAGATTTTGAAAGACCAAAATCCGAATTATATCATGTTACTAAATGTATGAAATTCTAATCGACGAATATGTCTAATTGCGAAACACGCTGGACATATAGAAGTAACTCAACAACTTAATTTGCAGATGCTTATATTCCAGTTGTAAAGACTTCAGAAATCATTGACCGGGAAAAAAAGTACCGGGAAAGCAAACTGATTGCACAGTAGGCTTTGTAACTTTGAATTTATGATTGGTTTGAAAGGTTCGGAAAAGCTACTTGCCTGAAATCACAATCTATCTCCTCATTTACAAAGTAAATTCCTTGATCTGATTAGTGCAACTAGACATGTCAAAACTATTTCAGGAAAGTTTCGAGAAATGAGAAAAAATGTTGAAGAAGAATTTAGGAAATTATTTGATCTGCCTACAAGGATTGGCGTTCAGGTGGGTATCCCTCAATCAATTCCCCGATTAGTTGGAAGAGAACTGCATAGGACAAACTATCGCTCAAACTTACCTGAGAAATACTACATACGAGCTTTATCCACACCGAGTTTTGGATGAGCTTACACACATATTAACCCAACTATGCTTAGTCCACAAAAGTATGATTGTCAGTCTTTAGTGTGGACTTCCTTTTTTTTGCGATCTTCTGTCCACCAATAGTACAAATTTAGAATCGGAGTTGGAAACATGGGTCCGTAAATGAAACACCCAAAGCGGAGAGTTACTAAAATACGCTATTGTCGCGTTAAAGTTTTTCGAAAACCAATTTTTTCCTAACATATATGTACTTTTGAAACTGTAGGCTTTCTTATCTGTTAGCATAGCATCCGTACAGCGAAGTCTTTCAACAATAAAAAGAGTGATAATTTATCATAGAAATCGAGTGAATGGATTGACATTAATATCGATTTACTGTGAAATACGCTTTGTTTTACAACGAATTGTAGACATGTTTGACAAGAAAAAAGGCAGAAATATTTTTGTATTTATAATTATTTGATACATTATTAGATACTTAACAAGTTCAATACATATAAACACCGAAGTTTATTGTATTACATTAAATATAAAGTCATTTTATTTTTCGGATTAATTCTACAAAAGTGGTCTACTTTGGAAGGCCCTGACTATTGAGGCCTATTGAGGCCAGGTGATTGTTTTTTTAGAAATAATCGAAATTGCGTCTACTTTAAATAACTTCCTGAATATTTGGTCGCAAGATCAAGCAATGAGATGAATTAGCAAACGCAAACACGATTTTTCGAACTTTTTTTATAATGACCTTTTCGCGTACGAGATGCCTGGACTATAGTTATGCGCGCTAAACACCTTTGTCTTCTTCGTTCATCACAAAATATAGATTTGCTTGCAAATTACAGTTGAAATAGAATGATAAATAAAGAGCATCATTCAGCTGATTCAGGATGACAGAGAACTTCATTAGTCTCGATAGCTGGTACGACGTCGCATCGACTATCCTTTCTGGACCAGGGTTGGATCAGGGCTGACCCCAGGATAGACTATATAGGATTGGAATTAGGCTGAGCCAAGATTGGCATAGACCTCGGTCTGGAGTAGTTTCTCCTTACATTCAGTATACTTACATAACGAAATGTACTGCAAATGCGTGTATACGTTTTGGATTTGATAAGAACATGTTATTTTTTTTATTTTTAAAATAGGTCACTCTATGGTAAGTACTGGCCATGCATGCTCTTAAGTTGAATTATTCTTGTATCTCGGCATAACGAACGTTATTTTTCCCGAATGGTTTAAAGAACAGATCATTCAGAGGATCCTCTCTTGGTATTGGTACAGTTCCTTTAGCAATGTTGCCCTCTACGCATAATTTAACTCTTTCATAGGTATTCTGAAGATCCCCTCGAGGAGTTAACATTGGAAACAAATGTCGCGCTATGATTACTCCAATGACGTACTCACGATTGTCACTTAATCCTACCTCGTAAAAGTCCAATGCTAAACGGTTAGCTTGACCTGGATGTATACGACTTTCGAAATAATGAATATATAGTTTAATGGGAGGAGGATGAATTGCGGCATTTCTATGTGGCCAAACTAAATCTGTAAAAAGAAAGTATAAATAGGAAATCACCAATTGTTTCAATTTTTTAATTAATTTGATAAATCATAGTTCTTTTTCGACGTCAAAAATTGATACATTAGAGAAAAATATAAAAAACAGTCCGAAAAGAGTATGTTTGTGCACCCAAGAAAAAGTGAATTCAAAGAAAAATATATACAACCGCAAATGATTGAAAAATGTGCTTTAGGTTGCTTGATATCTTGGCTCCAGTACGTGAAAGAAGCTTTTTTAATAAAAAAATACGCAAAATAGAACCATGTCAGTTTTTCTGAAGCACTGTACGTGCGTCAAGTTACTCAATACTTTGGGCGATCTACCGCTCTACTATGCATATTCGATATTACTTCATAATAATAATTTAATTACAAAACTTAAATATCTTAATTTTTACATTTAATCTAATTTTACGTCAATTTGGAGGTATAATATGTCGGTCATAAAGATCTCAAACCAGCACATAACACGACATGCTATTTGCAAGTTTCTGCTTATTAAAAATGGAATGATTGAAGTTCCAGATTGTTGAAAGAATTAAAAATGCACGCTTAATTATAGATATTAATATATTTACCAATAGGATTAGCCATAATTACTAAGATAAAACAGGGAATACTAATGAAGGTCCTCATTTGCTTCAAATAAAGAAATTTATGAATAATTTTTAAAAGAGTGAAACAACTAAATATTCTTCCAAATATTCGTACAGATATACTAGTCGCTATCCGAATTGTGATTATAAATTATTTGCATTTCATCACACAGTCATAAAATACTTTAGATTTATGGCATTAGTATGTAGAATGGGTCAAATACAGATATAGATAGAAAATGTTTCTTAAAGTCAGCTGAAAGAAGATAATTAAAAACATACGCAGATCTCTTTTTTTTAGTTTTTATGTTTACATTTGTGACTTGCCAGTATATTTAAAAATTATTTTTTTGAGAACAGGGGCCCCTAAAATATAAATGTTCGTTTAGCCAAGGTTAATTTGAAGGCCGTGACTGATCGCTCAGCTTTTTTGGGCGAATAGCTAAGATCTTGCAAACTTGATTCGCAGTAGTACGGCGGTTAATGGACGTTATTGCGACCAACCTTGCATTTTATTCTAGAGCATTCAGACTTGGCACATTTGTAGTACATACCCCCAGCTTACTTTTAAGAAGTGCAAACAAGGTTGCAACCCCGGGAGAGCAGCGGTATAGCGGATGGCCTACATCCCAGTGGGCACAAAAACATTAACGTCCTAAAAACGTTCTAAAGACGTTCCTAGGACGTTTATGTCAGTCCAATTGATGTCCTGAAGACGTCCCATGTTCCAAAGACGGTCTTTGGAACATGAGACGTCTTTAGGACATCAATTGGACTGACACAAGCGTCCTAGGAACGTCTTGAGAACGTTCTCAGGACGCTAATGTTTTTGTGCCCACTGGGATATCAGGGTTAGATCTCAAAATCTTAACAAATCGTCATTTCGGTGACTTCTATGGGCTAGGATCGGTCCCCCACTTGACATTTAGTAGTTTAAGGCATATGTCGAGCATGGCGATGGGTTATGGAAGCGGTTTGCCTACTTTTCCGGGTCAGAAACAGAAAATACCGGAATCAGGTGATCAGGGCGACTATCCCAGTAAAAAGAAACTAATTCGGGAGGATTGCAGCGAATTCAAATGTTCAAATTCACCCGAATTCTGCTTTCTGATTCGTTGAAACGAACTGAGCCAGCGCAAATTGAATGCGTGTCAATTCGCTTTAATCGTAGTTAAGGTAATTTCGAAAACAAATTAATAAAAATTGCATGCCTCGGATTTCGAACCAGCGATCCCAAGTGTATACGTCCAGAGGACGAGCACTGAGCTGCAGGACTCATTAATATATATTTACAACAGATACTTTATGCCCTGCGCGTTGGTTATACTTTAAGAATTCGATTGAATAGGCTAGCCTTTAACTGTATTCGCGCTGGCGAATTCTGGCGAATTGGAGCTTGACTTAAAATCTCGCGGATTCAAATGAATCGGCGGAAACTGAAATTAATTCGTGTTGAAACATTCAAATGAATAAGGTATCCCTAAAAATTTTTCGCTGGATTCAGACGACTAGGATATTCGAAAACTATAGTACTCTTCATGAATTTTCACGAATTCACAACCATCCCCAATTCCAGATTGTCGCAAAGCAAGATTCTCGGGGGCTCCTAGCGATTTCTTCTCCATCCGCCCCAATTAGCTTCTTTTCACTGGGATGATTCTTGGAATAGACTTGACACATGTTGGACAACAGGAACCTAACAACGACGAAGGGTGATACCACTTTATGCTCAACTGTTAACTTGGGGTGTCCACAGGGAGGCGTTATTTCGCCTCTGTTGTGGTTCTTGGTAGTGGGTGAACTACTTTATCTGCTCACGTGTCAGGGTTAACCCGTTATAGGCTACGCGGACGAAATAATGGTTATCGAGCGCGGCCAGCAGCTGTATGCGTTCTTCGGAGTAATGCAGCAGGCACTGGGGCTAGTGGATTCTTCGTGCAAGAAGAATGGATTGTCCGAGATAAGAAACTGTCATGGAGCGAGCACCAGGAAAACAAGTGCAAAAAGCTAGTAGCAATTCTATGTCTCTATAGGAGAGTCATAGGGAAAAGCTGGAGCTTAAATCTGGAGACACTTATGTAGATGTACACAGCGATCCTATGCCCCAGGATAACTTATACGGCGTTGGTCTGGTGGAGAAGGGTCGAACTGTCCACTATGAAATCGCGACTGGAAATAATCAGGGGACTTATTCCAACCCGGTGGGCACCAAATTTGACGACGTCTTTACGACATCTTTACGACAACTTTACGACATCCTATGTCCATGTCGTTAAAGTGTCTTTACGATATCGTAAAAACATCGTCAGATCGTCCGACGTCCTTACTACGTCGTGAAGACACCTTAACGACATGAACGTCACTAAATGTTGTGCCCACTGGAAAGAGTCTTCACGTGTGCCTCGAAATCGACATCCACAATGGCTTTGGGGGCACTAACAAAGTCGTCGCCCGTCCATCTCATCATCAAGGCCGTGTCTGCGAACGCGGCCTGAAGACTAAATAATGTAACAGGCGGAAGGATTTTGACGGCAGTGCGGATCCCAACCGACATCGCGAGTAGGCCGACCCTGAGCATGCTCAAAGACAAAGCACCCACTCGCTATCTCTTCGACAAAAAGTATCGTGTTAGCCTATCCACGAAGGAGGATTGGGTTAGCGGCG
>JAABKJ010009103.1:0-11285 GCA_011634705.1 Andricus grossulariae
GCGTTCGGCAGGGCAGGGTCGCGGCCAACACCGTAAGAGCGACAAAGATGGTAATAAAGCACTCTTAGGGCCGCATTTTGTCTGTAGATATACGTCGTTCCTGCGTGGGTGGGACACCCCGATAGTATGTGTTCGAATTTATATAAATATATATATATATATAATTTTTCCATTTGTACAATACCGATCATTTCACTGCCTCCTACTGTCAAGTTCACTTTCGCCTTATTATCGAATGCAAATAACAATATAAAACTCAATAATCTACATTTAATAAACCGCAATACGCATGAACCTATTATATCATCAAATCTGTTAATTTTTATGAATTCTGTGTGTTTTCAATTATTAACCATCAACAAATTTCTATCTAATAAAATATTTCTTCACAGGTGCTTACATTGATGAATTCTGGTTATATTACTCCAAATCTACATTACCAAACCCCGTCTGAAAAAATACATGCTCCTAGAGAAGTTCGT
The DNA here is from genome assembly GCA_011634705.1 of Andricus grossulariae. Lineage (NCBI taxonomy): Eukaryota > Metazoa > Arthropoda > Insecta > Hymenoptera > Cynipidae > Andricus > Andricus grossulariae. Next base: position 483 of record JAABKJ010009103.1, read on the forward strand.
ATACAGGTTGTTACAAAATCAAGTTATTGGAAAGGAGACTACGTGGCAGTCAATAACACAAGTATGGGTGGTATTTATGTATCCATTATTCTTTAATCTTATAAGACAAAGAAAAAAAATGGAGGAGAGCCCGATGATGATTGTCCTCGATTAATTACAGTTTCGGGTTCGTATGAAGATTCTTTTGCTACTATACTTGATAACGTTAGTTTCTTATTCTCTCAAAATAATGATAATTGAGTAAATTAGGTTTCGAAATCCCCTCTCGTGTATGCAAAACTTAATTTGGATGTAACTTATGTTAATCAGAGCAATAACTGTAATTTTAATAATCATTGCACAAATTTTAAGCAAATGGAATTTATTTTAGGTGAAAAGCAGACCTGTGGATATTAAGATGCTCCAAATGTTGAATGACGTCTTCGAGGACGAAAATTATTCTCACTTATATCGAGGTTACTTGTTGCTACCATCCTATTGGGTAGTGAAATCTGATCTTCGCAACATTCAGCACAAGTCTGCCGCTCAAGGTTAAAAGATAAGTAAATGAATTTTCGGCTTAGGGCTACTCTCTTAAACCTGATAATGGAAAAGACAACCATAGCGACAATGTCACATGTTATGTATCCTTATACTTTGTACGGCAGATCTCAGGTAGAAAGAAGCAGATTTGGTTTTCTTTCAACTGAAAGAATTAAAAGAATTTTGTTTTTGTTTTGTGGATGTTTTGATTTCGGACTCAAACCCGATTTTATACTTGACCCTTTAGTCGGAAAATTCTGTTGTACTTATGCTGACGGTTGCTTTACAGCAGAGCAAATGGTTTCATCAGCTTTGTGTTTTGATAAGGCATTAGTGGAGTCAAATTTACCAAGTGGTTCTATGGCAGCAGTTTGTTTCGGATATAAAGATGTCAAACCACTCTGCCAACCTGACGTAGATGTAGCATGTCACTACAACTCGGAAAGTTCCATGATCAATGGCCCTGCAAAACTATGACGAAATTCGTTGCAGAACTAACGGTTTGCCAATTACACAAATATGTGAAGATATCTCTAGTTCCCTACTTTCCTGAACTATTCAATTCTACCGGTCCTTTATCTAGAATTAGATCAGAACCGAAATCTACAAATATAATTTACTAATATATATTTACAGGCAAAAGGTGTCTTTGCCAAAGAAGTTTCTTGCAGTAACATAGCCTGCCACAGTACATACATTGCTCCACCTGTTGTAAAATTGGAAGAATATGTTCAGAAAGTAATACTAAATTCACAACCTCGTGGTGTTTGCTTGGTCAGTACTGTAGTTCCACATAACAAATGAAATTCCGTTAAAGCTCGATTGTCTTCTGCAGAATACCATACAAGCAATCATTCAAGTTCTGTTTTATTTGCTAATACAGCAGGAGTCATTTCAGCTCATGGAATGGTCATCGAAATTAGATATCATGTTCTACTTCAGGCTATTGTGAAAAAATCCCAGAGAGAAGGTTATCAAAGTTGCTCTAACCAAGTGTGGCCATCCAGACAATGTAAAATACATGTTTGCTGCATTAGCAAAAATTTGCAACAGTCATGTTATCGTAAATGTTTTGAAATTATATACCAGAGTCAACTATCCTCTATCACGTGGATCGTCTTCGATATCGTCATTTATTGAATGGGATAATTCAAAGATTTGGTAGTTCTTTATATCTATTTCCTTAATCATTTCCTCTAAACAAGGGAATTTTTGTTTGAAGTTTTATTCTTTTCAAGTCTGGCTCAATGAATTCCTTATATGATACTAGCAATTTTGTGACTTCGGGTGTATATATTTCTAGGTTGAAGCCATAGCATTTGAGTGAGGAGAGATTTCATTCAAAATAGATATCAGTTACAATTATTCGAAATTTTTGAAGGACAATAAAATGCAACAAATATTATTCCATAAAGGAGTAATAAATCAGATCCCAAATGTCACTGAGGATAAACTTTTGGAATTTACACAATGGTTCAAATAGGTATTCAGAAATATCTTTTACTATACTCAAGTTCAGTTTAATAAATATTCTTAATTTATGTGTGTAAATAAAATATCAATTTCAGATTTAATTTACATATTGCAGGTTCTAAAAGCTTTAAAGTAACTTTAGACAACATTTTGTTATGTTTGGGACTTTTGCGAAAAATTCTATAACAGTTTAGGAACAAATACAAATTTTTAATCAGTTCGAAAAACTTGAAGAGGAACTGAAGTTCAATGATATTTATAATGATCTGAAAGTGCGAGATCTTCAATACTCTGGGTCTCTCAGAAGTACTCATAAGGTAAATGCAAATGGATCAACTGATTTTTCCGTCGCGCAAGAAGAATTGATTAAATTCATTGAAGAAATGCTTCAGATGTATAAACAAAGTACAAAGAACAATATCGACATTTAAAACGTAAGTAAATTTTAAATATACAAAAGAACCTGTTCTCAAGCTACTTTTTAAACATACACTTATAGAACATTTAATTTAACCATTATTCCAGAATTGGTTGATCAACAAGCCAAGTTAGTTCGTTGAGGCGGTGTAGAACTACAAGGAATCGATCTGATGCCCATTGCACACGATTCCTCAAACTGTTTTTTGGAAATTCAAGAAATAAAAATTGTCTTGGCTTCAACTCAAAGGGCAAAGACTCAATCAATTCCAAGTGTCTAAAAAGGTCTCAAGGTCGTAGGGTGGCAAACTGGAAGGCTTGTCAAACTCGCTCTAGTGATCTAAATTCAATTAATTGGGTGGACGGACAATCTCTTAATTAAAAGGTAAAAAAGTCGTAAAAGTCGAATACTCGATGATTGACGATCCGATTCACTTCTTGCAACTAAAAAGATAATATCTAATGTCACCAATAGGAGCAAGCACACTGAACAATTCAAATTGGAGCTATCGACTTACGGTTTGTAGTTTTCTGGAATCAATACTGGTACTGAATATGTACAGTGACCAAACGCGACGTGGAGCGGTATGGAATGGAGGCTTCGAAATGCAATGGGGTTATTAGAAAGTGAAACTCTTTAAAGAATCACTTCACCTGATCCAGAACTGATTTGGCAAGTACCAAAATCCTGGGACCTACAAAACGCAGCTTAAGTTCAACTAGCTTATGCGAGAAGTTACATGGCGCTTTACTTAAAGGGTAAGGTAAAAAAGAGGGAATCAGTTCTGATTTATGATACTATTTCTGCTCTTGGACAAGCTTTCCCTAATTTAGCCTTAAGTGAAGAATGTGATGCTTCCACGATTTGTACATCCGATGAAGAATAAACATTTCTTAAAAAGCGCTATCCTAGTATTAATAAGAATCATCTCTTCTGGTCAAAGGGTTGTTTACTCTGCACTACGACCCAGGCTCGTATATTTGTTATTGGAAATTGTCTGAAAGCTTTCGCGGAATCCATGGGAATAAGAATTTTTTTAAAGAAAATTTATCTCAATTTAGTTATTTACAAGAATGTGGTTGACGCTTATGGAAACGCAAATCTAAAGTTGTCTGCTATGCTCAATGATGGAATTAGTAGAAGCGTTGTCAAACCTTCACCTACAAATTTATCTTCAAGAGAGGCATTTCGAAAAGCTTTTACAGATAATTACAGCGAAAGTTCTAGAAAGTTAAAAAATTCACATGGTTCTAAAATATATTTGTTTTCCTTTGTATTTAATTTTGTATTCGATTAGTTACTTGAATTTGATATTAAATTTATTATTTTCTTTCAGATTGTGGTCAAATTCAACCAGAAAATTTTAATCGAGGAGCGTTAGTTACTTCTTACTTTTCATTCTGACGTACGATTGCCTCAAACTAGTGAACTCTTTTATTGCTCGAGGAGCAAAGAAGATATTTGTAGCTTCAGCCAGGAAGAATTTAAAAACTCTTTTCAACTATGGTACAAATATTTGGCAAGAATCTGGAGCACAAGTGGTTCTTTGAGAAGATCTAGATTTTTCTGAGTAGCATCATGTAAGGAAGGAGCTATCAGAACCCTGTAGAATTGAATCGATGTAATATTTGACCTTTGACAAATAGCAGAATCTTCAGAACGGAATCCTTTGTCAAAATATGTATTGACAAAGAACCTGATTGAGGATTCTAAGAAAATGTATACAAACTTCACAGTTTTTTGTCTTTTTGACTTCAAAAACTGCTGGCGAAAACTTGCTTATTATTACAATAAGGGGTATCACTAGTAATGTCGCAAAGCTTTGTCAAAAGGTGACCAGAGATGGTTAACAAGCTAGTTTAATTTTTGGAGTCTTATAGAGGAAATAGCTAAATAAAATATTTTAAAAGAAACGAAAAATCCTTTGCTCACATTTTTTCAGTGTGGACAAACTCAGCGCCGGCGGAACGTAAGTTATCTGTCTTTTTCGCTCCTTAAAAAGTGTAAATGCAAAGAAATTCGAGTAAGTGAGACACTTATATGTGGAAAACAAATGACGGTTTTCCACATGCGAGTGGCTCGCTTACTCTCATTTCTTTACATTCACGCTCCTTAAGGAGCAGGGAAGACAGATAACCTTAGTTCCGTCGGCCGTGGACAGACTATAAGACTTGATAGGATTGAATACTTCTATGGTTTCTGCATCTTATACTGAAGCTGTAATTTTTAGAAGTCAGGAGGTAACAAAATGATGTTAATTTAAATTCTAAAAATATATTATGCAAGACAGAGGAAAGTGCCGTATATATAATTATATAGTCAAGTGCAAGTGCCAACAAATTGATAAATGTAGTCGCTGAAGAGAAAATGATTTAGTAGCGAAATTAAACTTTGTAAAATGTACGATCTTTGTTCGTCGAAAGGTTTATACTACGCTTGGTAAAAAAATGGTTTTTGAAAATGCCAATCGAGCGATGCAATTAAATGAATTATATATTATGTAAAGTCTGCTTCTTCGCTAGAATTTATTTGTAAATCTCCTTCTTGCTTATATTATCATTATTTATTTCATGTATTTATTTTATTAATGTAACTATATTATTGATAATAAATGGCATCAGGTTTCTAAACAAATACTGAACTTGCTACTGCGTAATAACTTATTTCATTCTCCATTTAAATTGTACATAATAATGTCATAAGTCTAAATTACAAGTATATTTTTGCTACTACAATGTGGAAGAAACAGATTATTTCAACAGAAATAATATACAAGGTATTATCAGATTGCCATTAGTGTATAATATGAGCGGAAATATTTTTTATAATATTCATTAATTACTCTTGTATCGATATTCTTCACATTTAGGGAAAATGAGGATCATGATTGGTATTCTTTATTTCATCTTAGTTGCTTTCTCTGATCTAATTGGTGAGAATAATAATTTACATGAATGAGAATGCATTTTTATTTACAGTATTTTTATTTTCTGTTTGGAATCATTGAACGCATGCGAAATATAAAAGCTTTCTTGAAACAACGCGATTAAGTAACATTTTCGACTATATTGAAACAATAAGAAGGCAGTATTGTGAAACTTGCAAATGAGTTACGTCACTCCCACCAACCTGACGTGTTTCCACTTTATTGCTTTTCAATGGAAAAATAAGAATTATTTAGACATTTAATCTATTGAACGTCACGTTATCTACGTTAACAGATTCCCTTGAACAACCAAGATGACGTGATTGAACTGTGTTGCTTTCAAATGAAATAATAATAATAATAATTATTTTATATATATTTATTTATATAATCTATTTTACCTTACTTTATCTACGTTAAAACTGTGAAATATCTGGCGAAAGCATGAGTACCGGCTGAATGTTAGCATGACTCAAACCTTGTTTTGCCCGTCTGCCATGCTTAAGACACGCTTAACACAAAATAATATTTTGAACAGTATGCAAGATTATATTTATTTTTTACATAACACATCTTATGCAATTTCCATCAATTTACAAGGTTTAAAAAAAAACTTATTTTTGGAAATATATAATAGATAAATGCAGCGAAAACTATAAAAGTATGTGGCCGCTATTTGTAATGCTTCAGGGAAGTGAATATATCAGTTGATTTTTTTGTGCTGTTCCGATGCTTTAAAAAAAAATCGCGACTATTTTATCCATCTTCTTGTGATCATTTTCAAATTTATATTGATCACGTATTATCAATGAATATAAAGATTCTCATCAGATGTAATGAAAGTGTATGATGATAATTTTCAATTTTGTGTCCTGACAATTAATATGAGTTACGAAATTGTTTGTTTTCCTTCACGTTCATAACGAGTAAAGGAGAGTTGGTAGACAAATTATATTTGGACACGTTAATTGCTGTAGGTCTCTATATTTCACAATACAAATACTGTGAATAATAGATATAATTAATATTAGTTTACCTGGAAATTCACATATCATTAATGATACACATGTCTGCAAAACGAAGTCCTAGGTTTTTATTTTATTTTATATGACAAATGATGTACACAAAAAAATTAGCGTTATTCCTTCAAATTATAATTTTTTATACATTTGATTTTGATTTCCATATTGCTTATGATACCTTGATGTCTATTTCACATATAAATGGAATATAATATCTACAGTATTTGTATAGTGAAATATGAAAACACACAGCAGTTGCCGTATCGAAATTTAATTCAAATAACCACCCTTCTTCTTCACTCATTTCTAAAACTTGAAAGAAGACCAACAAGTTTCTTTAAATGAAAAGAATTGCAGCATTGCTATGCGGTGAAAGAAAATTTTATTCGATTTTAATAAGTTTCTTGTTTACTTTTGCCAATTTTAAATAAAGGTATAGGTAGTTGTTCCAGACGGAATCGTTTTTCTAATAAGAGAAGTATTTTTTTTCATTCAACCAAAAATTTATTATAATTGAATGATAATTTTTTTTTCCTAATTTGCGTCATTCATGAAATGAACAAAAAATAATACTCTGCAAATCTGGAATAAGTACATGAATAAATATTACGTGATTGTTAAGTAATCAGAATAAATTTTTAGTTGTAGAATGGAAACTTCTGCAAAGCTGAAAATATAATATTATGAAATGCAAAGTCAGATCCCAAAGCAGAGCGCTCCATCTTATATTAAAAAATATAAAGGGTAATTTGTTTTTGAAAGATTTTTGATCTAATAAAATTAAATAATTCAAATGTGGCCGCAGATCTTAATTTTCATAATTACCTAACCAAAGATATGACCTGACTCCCCCCTAATTTTTTGCTAACTAGTTCTTTATTCTCCTTAACTAATAATAATTGAAGGTCGACTTTAGGTGAAAACTGCAATTTTCCGATTATGGTTTATAAATGTGTACACCTCTTTTGAAATTTATTTTTTTATTTACACCATTATTTACTCAGACCTCAGATAGTTACTTTCCTGGTGAAAAAAATATTTTTTCCACCCTGGGAACAGCTGGGAATTTTTAAGGACAGTTTAAATTTTACGGTCAAATGATAAATTTAATTTCCCGATGATGCCCTCTAAATGGCTACAGATTCTTAGAAATTGATTTATTCCTTTTGAAAAGAGTTTCTTTTGATTATAGACACTTTCTTCCTTAGTGAAAGCAATATTTCCAACGTAGGCGCAACAGAGAATTTTTTGGAAAATTTTATACCCCTCCCTGACTTTCGGCCACCTTGTAATATTAACAAATTCTTTACTGTGTATTAGTAAAAAGCAAATAACTCCTAATAATATTATTATAAATTAAAAATTATGCTTAGATTTAGACAATTCGAAGTGGAGTTGCGTGCAAAGGAGTATATTTGATATCTGACCTTCTATTTTATAATAAATGAACACAAGCGACAAATCTCGAATTTTCATCTTTTGTCTATATTTACAGAGTACCATTTGCCTGTAATGTTCTAGGTTTGACGATGGGTTCAACCCAAGATTTCAAGGATGCACTAAACTGAGTAATCCAAAAAGTGACGACATAGTGACCGTTCCATTCACTGGGGCATATTTTGATACTCTTTCACATTTATTTAAAATTGCATATAGAACTTAATACTTTTTGCTTTTATACACAAACAATTTTCAAGAAAATAACCAATATTCAAGGATAAAATTATATACTTATGTGTTAAAAAATTAAGAATTGAAAGTTGTGTGTAGAAACCCGACGTGCAATATTGTTGAACTCCATTTGTCTTTTCATTTATTTTTTTTCTTATCTTGTGTTATTGTTCCGAAAATTAAATTTTTTATTCTCAATGTTTTTTTTTATGGTTGAGAGAAAAACTATGTTTCCCATCAATAAATGATCAAAAATAAATTTGTCGATTTTTTGGGTCACCAACTTCTGTCTCTTCATTTTTTTTTTCGCATTCACTCTCCTTTTTCAAAGAGGTAATTTTTTATTATTACAACAAAAGCTATGCGTTCAATCCAGAAATGATTGATAACAAATTTGTAGACCTTTTTTGGACGAACAGTTATTGTGTATTCATTTTTTTCGCATCCTAAAAAATAGCAGGTTAACGAAGTCGACGTCTCACTTTAGTCCCTTAAAACTTGTGCCACAGCATAATTTAATCCGATGAGTCTTTCAAAAGTAATCCCGTGTACAGACGACAACGATGACAGACCGATTGAGACCACCTTACAACCGATTTATTCGGATTCAGCGGGTTCCGAAACCTGGAGATTTAAGGAAACCTGGGATAGTCAGTTTTAACATAAAACTAATACATTCTCATGATGATGACAATGTATAAAAGGGTTTCAGGATGAAGCTCTGTTCATGAATAATTTGAACAAATTTTTATGTAACACTGAATGTTTTCTAAATATTTTTTTTAGTCATACAAATATCAAAATTACCTAATATGGCCATTAATTTAAATTCATCTATTTTAAACTTTTTTTCAATATTGTACACGAGGTAACGTCGCGTAGGGTACTTTCGTAAATGGTAATGAAACATCCACTAATTCTTTCAATGTATGATATATTTCCTTTTAATTTCTAATAATTTATATACTTTCTCATCTATTTATTTATTACTGAAGTTAAGGGAAGACAATATATGAATTGCTTCAAGGAGCTTTGCGACAGCCTCATGAAATCTGAGGTGTTATATTCGTCAATCACTGCCGAAGAGGTGAAGAAAGCCACGAGTAAGCAAGGGATGTATTGGAGAAGGGATGGATTTTAGATAAGTCTCTAATTTGCATGCTGTAATCTAAAAAACGTACTCTCCCCACAACACCACTCCGACACAAGTCGCATATCAATCTTTGCAGAAATCAAACTAGCTTCTCAACATGACCAAAACATCTCAACGAAATTTGTTTCACTGTTGTCCATTGCTTTTCACCGCTTATATTTCGCACATTATTAATGCATTTTTTAAATATGTTCAGGGTTTGAAAAAATGTGCTCAGGGAGCCAAACGTTGGCGAAAAGTTTCAATTGAAATTATATTACTAACTTTAAAGAATGTGAATTTAAAAGAAGTAAGCAATTTGGCTGAATTGCTTGCACTTTTTCTCCTGATTTGTAAGCAAAATTATCTGCGCTTTATTTTACTATTCGGCCTCATAAGAAATGTACTGCACCCATATTGCAGTACCCAGATTTGAGGAAACCATTTATTTTGACCACAGATGCGTCTAATTACGCACTTGGTGGAGTTTTAAGTCAGGCTCCAATAGGACAAGATTTACCTATCGCTTTTGCATTACGCACCCTTCAAAGTGCTGAATTAAACTACTTTACTAGTGAGTATGATTATACTATTGTGTATAAACCCGGAAAAATCAACTCAAATGCTGACGCTCTGTCGAGAAACCCCTCAGAAAGAAATGAATCCATGGAGCCAAACACCAACTTAACTGCTGCGATTACTGCAGATCGTACGTATGTAGGTATGGTTGACGCTCGCAGAGATGATCATGGCAATGAAGATATGGGAATAGTATTTGAACGGTCATTTTGCATGACTCTCGTAAGGAAAGAAAAAGAAATTGAGAGTGAAGCTCAATTGAATAATCAGGGAACTCGTTATCAGTGCGATACGCTTCATAACGAAAGTGGACCCAAGCTGAAAGGAGATAGGCAAAGTGAGTCTAATCGTTCCGAGTGCTTGGGCCTTTTAAATAAAAGTTTGCTTCAAAATCCAAAATGAGTATCTAGCCTAGGTCAGGATTTGGTGTCGCTTACGCCCCTAACTTTGACTGGATCCCAGACAAGCAATGCCTGGAGTGAAAATCCTATCACGAATATACGTACTGTAGAGTAAATCGAAGAGAGCTCTACAATTTCCTGTATGGATACCCAGGTTAACCAGATTTCAATTATGGGAAAGGGCTGTATAACTTACAGTAAAGATAAGATATATCTTGGAAAAGGGCATACTGCGTATCTAATCTCTGCAGACGGATATTCAGTATCAGAAGTGAATGATAAAATCTAGAGGCTAAGGGTAATTTGCCGATTGAAGATGTCCGAAGAGAAAATCTAAATCCCGGTGAAACTATCGTTTTCAATCGTAATGGACGATTTGTTTTTAGTCTTGTTGAGAATAGCAAGAGGAATCTCGTAATAGATATGAAGGGACTCTCAGAAGCGGTACTTCCTCTGAAGAAGGCTATGGAAGCTTTACAGATAACCTCCGTGAAAATTTCAAGTAAGGAAAATAATCTAGGTGAACTTTCTTGGCTCTCGGCAGAACGAACAATCAGGAAACATTTTAGTAACTGAGGACTCTTGGTAGTTATTTGTTCGGAAGAAATAATCATTCCTCCTAGTAATATGAGGGATGATATAGTGAGAGAATTTCATGA
>JAABKJ010009104.1:0-11285 GCA_011634705.1 Andricus grossulariae
CACAATTTTTTAAATCAGTTTAGGTTATGTTGGAACACCAAAAATCGGTATCTTTAGTAGAAAAATCATAGAATTTCAAGGAAGATTCATAATTTTTGAATAATTTTAGATTTCGTTGTTAATTTTATTTAAAAATCAGTATTTTCAAACAAAAATCATTATAATTTGAACAAAATTTAGAATCTTCAAATAATTTTGGATTATGCAATCGTTTTTCGTCAAAAATTGGTATTTTCATTGGTATTATTATTTATTTATTTTTAAAATTATATTTCAAACATTTCAAAGAAGATTCACAACTTTTTTAGTCATTCTAGGTTATGTGGGAACACCAAAAATCGGTATTTTAGTATAAAAATCATAATATTTTAAAGAAGATTTATCATTTTCGAGCAAATTTAGGTTTTGTTGTTATTTTACTTGAAAATTTGTATTTTAAAATGGAAATCATAAGGAATTTGAACAAAATTTAGAATCTTTAAACAATTTCGAATCATGCTATCGTTTTTCGTCGAAAATTGGTATTTCTATTTATTTTTAAAAAGTTATATTTCAAACATTTTAAAGAAGATTCACAATTTTTTAAATCAGTTTAGGTTATGTTGGAACACCAAAAATCGGTATCTTTAGTAGAAAAATCATAGAATTTCGAGGAAGATTCATAATTTTTGAATAATTTTAGATTTCGTTGTTAATTTTATTTAAAAACCAGTATTTTCAAACAAAAATCATTATAATGTGAACAAAATTTAGAATCTTCAAATAATTTGGGATTATGCAATCGTTTTTCGTCAAAAATTGGTATTTACATTGGTATTATTATTTATTTATTTTTTAAGTTATATTTAAAACATTTCAAAGAAGATTCACAACTTTTTAAATCATTTTAGGTTATGTTGGAACACCAAAAATCGGTATTTTTAGTACAAAAATCATAATATTTCAAAGAAGATTTATAATTTTTCAGCAAATTTAGGTTTTTGTTGTTATTTCACTTGAAAATTTGTATTTTAAAACAAAAATCATAAGAAATTTGAACAAAATTTAGAATCTTTAAACAATTTCGGATCAAGCTATCGTTTTTCTTCGAAAATTGGTATTTTCTTTTTAATCATATTTCAAACATTTCAAAGAAGATTGACAACTTTTGAATCATTTTAGGTTATGTTAGAACACCAAAAATCGGTATATTAGTACCAAAATCATTAGATTACAGAGAAGATTATTAATTTTTTGAAGAATTTCAGATTTCGTTGTCGTTTTAATTTGAAAATTAGTATTTTTGAGCAAGAATCATTTTAGTTTAAGCAGGGTTTACAATATTTTAACAATTTTGGATTAAGCTTTCGTTTTTTGCCGCAAATTGATATTTTTATTTATTTTGTGAAATTATATTTCAAAGAAGATTTACAACTGAAGATATCAATATACGTAGATTTAAAAAAAGATTGTAAATTTTGGAACAATTTAAGGTTATGTTAACGTTTTATCCTAGAAATCGGTTATTTCAAACAAAAATTATGCAATTCCAAAGAATTTTCAAAATTTGAAACAATTTGTTGTTTTTTTGGCGTTTTCTACGAGAAATCGGTACCTTCAATAAAAATCTATTCGGTGTCAAAGAAACTAAAAATGTTTTGAACAATTTTAGGTTATGTTCGTGTTTTTAAAAGATGATTCACAGGAATTTTTTTCTTTCATAGTTTTAGTACAAAACTTGAAGGTATCGTTTCAAAAGTTGATAAAATAACTAGTTCCCCAAAATTAGTTTGAAAGAAAAAATACGAATTTTGTTTAAAAAGTAGATTTAATTTAGAACAATAAACTATTTTAAAGCATTCTACAATTCTTAGTTAAGAATTCATTGGATACTTGGAAAGGTGAGCTTTTTTTCTTGTTGGTAATTTATTTATTAGCTACTCGGGATAAAAGGTAAGGAGTACTGAAGTGGAAGCTATCACTCAGAGAGTCGTTTTTTATTTTCGTTTTCCACTCGACCTTGAAATTAAAGCAGGAAATCGTAGAATAGTGAACTACTTCCGTGTGAGTGACGAGCACCGTGTACAGATAATCTAAGCTTGGGGTGATGGAGCGGTGGCAGGCTGGGCGGCGAGGGATGTCAGACCATGATGGATGGATGGATGCGAAGCACGTTCACCAGTGAGTAAAATTCCACTTTTTTCTTCGATTCAACCCTCTATTCTCGGACTCTCTCCACTCATTTTTTAAGGGATGATTTAAAATTTTAGAGAAAAACTTTAAACTTTATTTCGAATCACTTTTTCTCTTCTCTTCCTCATCTCATACTCTTACCTGCTTTCCTTTTTTTCTACCCCTCTTACAAACCTCTTCTTCCGTCCTATCTTTCTACACCTCTTCCTCACACCTTTTCTGTTCCTCCTCTTTTTATCACACGTCTCAGTGCACTTCCTTTTTCTAATATAGTATTCATTCCTTCTTACTTTTCCCCTTTTTCTTAATTCCATTATCACTTTCTTCTCCTCTTTACACCCCTTATCTCATCTCTTCTACCCTACTTTACTAACAAACTTTTTGGTGTCTTTTAATATTTTTCTTATTTCGTATCTATTTCTATCTCTTCGTTCACCTTTCCTTATCATTATCCTTATTCCTACTATCACCACCTCTAACCTTTCGAATTGAGCTTTATAACTTCTCTGCCCCACCTCCCAACTCTTCTAACTTTTCAATGCTATTTGATATCCATATCCCCTTTCCTTTCCTACACTGCTGAATTCCTTTACATCCACCATCGCATCTATTCTTTTTAGCACTCCCTCCACTTCTTCTGTTAGTTACCTTCCCTTTATTCTTAGCCCCTTCATAAGTCCCCTACTCCTATTTTTTATCTTTACTTCTTCTTTATCTTCATTACTCTACTATCTAATATCACTATATATTTTCCCGTCTATATTTCCATGTAGGATGAACCATCCCATCTCCTCTGAGCTCTTCACCAATTTATTTTCCACCCCATTCAGTATCTTGTCTTTGGATTTTCTTCCTCTCATTCCCTTCCGCTATTACATGTCCTTGTGTTTAAATCTCTTTCTATTATGAGCCTAATCCCTTCTTTATTTTCTTTCATCAGTTCTCTTATTTTCTCTGATTTCTTCTCAACTCCTACATACTTCCATTATCCTGCCTCCTTTATTCTTCCTACTATTGTTCCACATTTTTCACAAATTCCAATCCTCTCTTTCCAAGCACATTGCACGTGCATACCGAGAAATGAAAGAATAGACTTCTGGTCTGTTTTTTCGCTACTATTTCTTATTGTCCGCTCTTCCCCTTCTTTCTCTACTGGTCCTCTGTCACCTTACCTTTTACTAATTCTTGTCTTTTTTATTTGAATCCACCATATATCTTCTATAGAAAAAAATCTTAAACCTAAACTTTCGAGTATTTTCATTATTCCTGTTTGCGCTTCTTTTCCCCTTTCCTTTCCTACACTTCTGACTTCCTTGATTTCCACCATCCCATCTATTCTTTTTCCTGTAAGCTACTTCCTGGATAATCTTAGACTATTTATCTTAATATTTCTTTCAATTTCCTCTCTCTTCCTTTTTTCCCCTTTTCTCCTTCTCTCTATTCTTCTCAACATCTCCTTATGCTCATTTCTGCTATCACTACCTCTACTCTTTCGATTTGAGTTTTCTATGTTCTCTGGCCTACTTTCGAAATCTTCAATCTATTCAATGCTATTCGCGCTCCTGTTCCCCTTTACTTTCCTACACTTCTGACTCTCTTTATTTCTTCTATCGCATCTATCCTCTTTAACACTTCCTCCAACTTTTCTGTGAGTTACTTTTTTCATAATCCCAGGCCCTTTATCGTTATATTTCTTTTTATTTTTTCCTTCTTCCTTTTCTTTTTTCTTCTCTTTATTTTTCTCAACCTTTTCTTATCCTCATTCATCCTATCACTACCTCTCATTTTTCGATTTGAGCTTTCTATCTTCTATGCCTTATCTTCCAACTCCTCTCATTTTTTAATGCTATTTGACGTCCATTTGCCCTTTTCTTTTCTACACTTTTGACTTTCTTTATCTCTCCCATCGCATCTGTCCTTTCCAGCACTTCCTCCACTGTAACGTACTTCCCCTATAATCTTAGACCCTTTATCATTATAGTTCTCTTTATTTTCTCACACTTCCTTTCCTCTTCTTTTCTTCTCTCTATTTTTCTCGACCTTTCCTCATCCTCATTCCTACTATAACCACTTCTAAACTTTCGATTCGAGCTTTCTATCTTCTCGTCCCTACTTTTCAAATTTTTAACTTTTTTAATGCTACCTTTCCTTCATTTCGTCTTTCCTTTCCTACACTTCTGACTTCCTTTATTTCTACTATCGCATCTATTCTTGCTATCACTTCTTTCACCTTTCCTGTAAGTTACTTTCTGCATAATCTTAGACTATTTATCTTTATATTTCTTTTTATTTTCTCTCTTGCTTTTTTTCTTCTCTCTATTCTTCTCAACCTTTCCTTATCCTCATTTCTACTATCACCACCTCTAATCTATTGATTTGAGCATTCTATCTTCTCTGCCCTACTTTCCAACTCTTCTAACTTTTCAGTGCTATTTGCCTCTTCATTCTTACACTCCTAACTTTCTTTATCTCTATCATCGCATACATCCTTTTTAGAACTTCCTCCACTCCATCTATAAGTTAATTTTCCTATAATCTTAGACGATTCATCATTATATTCATTTGTATTTTTGTTCTCTTTTTTTCTGCTCTTTCTTTTCTTCTCTTTATTTTCATTAACCTTTCCCTACCCTCATTCCTACTATCACCACCTCTAATCCTTTGAATTAAGCTTTCTATCTTCTCTGCCCTACTGTCCAACTCTTTTACATTTTTTATCCTATTTGCCCTCCATTTCCCCTTTACTTTCCTTTATCATTACATTTCTTTTCATTTTCTCTCTCTCTTCTTTTTTTCTTCTCTCCATTTTTTTTTAAACTTTTCCTTATCCTCATTCCTACTATCAACACCTCTTATATTTCAATTTGAGCTTTTCATTTTCTCTCTCTACCTTCCAACTATTCTACCTTTTTAATGCTATTTGCTCTCCATTTACCCTTTCCTTTCCTACATTTCCAAATTTCTTTATCTCTACCATCGCATCTATCCTTTTTAACACTTCCTCTGCTTCTTCTTTATCGTTCTTTCTCTCTCTCTGTTCTTTTTTTCTTCTCTCCATTTTTTTTAACGTTTCCTTATCCTTATTCTCACTATCCTCACCTACAATCTTCCAATTTGAGCTTTCTATCTTCTCGGCCCCACTATTCAAATATTCTACCTTCTTCATTCTATTAACCCTCCTTTTCCCCTTCTTTATTCCCTATCATGATATTTATTTTTATTTTTGTTCTCTCTCACTCTCCTCTTTTTCCTCTCTCTATTTTTCACAACCGTTCCTTACCCACATTCCTGCTATCACCACCTCTAATCCTTTGATTTAAGCTTTCTATATTCTCTGCCCTACTTACCAACTCTTCTAAATTTTCAATCCCATTTACCCTACACCTTTTCTTTCCTTTTCTTTATCATTATATTTCTTTCATTTTCTCTATCTCTCTTCTTTTTTTCTTCTCTCCATTTTTCTTGTCTCCTCATTCTCATTCTTCTATCACTACTTCTAACCTTTCTGTTTGTGCTTTCTATCTTCTCTGCCCTACTTTCCAACTCCTGTACTTTTTTAATGCTATTTGCCATCCTTTTCCCCTTGCCCCTCCTAAACTTCTAACTTCCTTTATCTCTACCATCTCGACTATCCTTTTCAGCATTTCCTCTACTCCTTCTTTGAGTTACTCCCGTTAAAATCGCAGATCCTTTATCACTGCACTTCTTTTTATTCGCTCTCTGTTCCTTTTCTTTTTTTCTTCTCTCCATTTTTCTTAAACTTTCCTAATTCTTATTCCTACTATCACCACCTCTAATCTACCGATTTGAGCATTCTATCTTCTCTGACCCACTTTCCACCTCTTCTACCTTTTTAATGCTATTTGCCCTTCTTTTCCCCTTTTCATTCCTACACTCCTAACTTTCTTTATCTCTGCCATCGCATATATCCTTTTCAGCACTTCCTCCACTCCATCGTTAAGTTCATTTCCCTATAATCTTAGACGATTTATCATTATATTTATTTTTATTTTTGTTCTCTCTCTCTTTCCTCTTTCTTTTCTTCTCTCTATTTTTCACAACCTTTCCTTACCCTCATTCGTACTATCACCACCTCTAATCCTTTTATTTGAGCTTTTTATCTTCTCTTCCCTAGTTTCCAACTCTCCTACATTTTTAATCCTATTTTCCCTCCATTTCTCCTTTCCTTTCTTTATTATTATAATTCTTTTCATTTTCTTTCTCTCTCTCTTCTTTTTTTCTCATTTTTATTTATTTTTAAAACTTTTTCCTTATCCTCATTCCTGCTATCACCACCCCTTATATTTTAATTTGAGCTTTCCATCATCTCTGCCCTACCTCCTAATTCTCCTAACCTTTTAATGCTATTTTTCCTCCATTTATCCTTTCCTTTCCTACACGTCTGACTTCCTTTATCTTTGTCATCGCATGTATTATATTCAGAACTTCCTCCACTACTTCCCTAAGTTACTTCCCCTATAATCTTAGCCCCTTCATCATTTTCTATCTCTCTCTCTTCTTTTTTTGTTCTCTCCATTTTTTTTTATGTGTCCTTATTCTCATTCCTATTATCACCAACTCTAATATTTCAATTTGAGCGTTCTATCTTCTCTGTCTTATCTTCCAACTCTTCTAACCTTTTTAATGCTATTCGCCCTCAATTTCCCCTTTCCTTTCCTACACTTCTGAATTCCTTTATCTCTACCATCGCATCTATCTCACTTCCTTCTCTCTCTTTTCCCCTATGTATTTTTCTCAACCTTTCCTTATCCTCATTCCCACTATCACCACCTCTATACTTTCCATTTGAGCCTTCTATCTTATCTGCCCTCCTTTCCAACATTTCTACCTTTTTAATGCTATTTGTTTTCCTTTTCCAATACCTTCCTTTCCTCAACTTCAAACTTCCTTTACCTCTACCATCGCATCTATCCTTTTCAGCACTTTCTCGACATCTTCTTCAAGTTACTTCCTCTATGATCTCATAACCTTTATCGTGATATTTCTTTTTATTTTCTCTCTCTTTCTTTTTCTTTATTCTCTCTTTTTTTCCAACCTTTTCTTATTCTCATTCCTACTATCATCAAATCTAAACTTTCAATTCAAGCATTCTATCTTCTCTGCCCTACTTTCCAACTTTGCTACGTTGTTGATGCTATTCGCCCTCCTTTTCCCCTTTTCATTCTCGCACTTCTAACTTTCCTTATCTCTACCATCGCATCCATCCTTTCCAGCACTCCCTCCACTCCTTTGTTAAGTTACTTTCCCTATAATCTCAGACCATTCATCATTGAATTTATTTTCATTTTCTCTCTCTCGCGTTTCTTTCTTTTCTTCTACCTATTTTTCCTTTCCTTTATCATTATATTTCTATTCATTTTCTTTCTCTTTCTTCTTTTTTTTCTTCTCCCCATTTTTTTAGCTTTTCCTTATTCTCATTCCTACTATCATTTTCCCTTTCCTTTCCTACACTTCTGAAGTCCTTTATCTCTACCATCGCATCTATCGTTTTCAGAACTTCCTCCACTACATCTATAAGTTACTTCCCCTATAATCTTAGCCCTTTCATCAATTTTTTTTCTCCCTCCCTCTTATTTTGTTCTTCTCTCCATTTTTTTAACGTCTTCTTATTCTCATTCCGACTATCACCAAGTCTAATATTTCAATTTCAGCGTTCTATCTTCTCCGTCCTACCTTCCAACTTTTTTAACTTTTTTAATGCTATTCGACCTCCATTTCCCCTTTCCTTTCATACACTTCTGAAATCCTTTATCTCTCCCATCGCGCCCATCCTTTTCAACACTTCCTCCACTCCTTGTTTGAGTTATCTTCCCTTAAATCTTAGCCTCTTTATCATTTTTTTATCTCTCTCTTCTTTTTCTTTCTTCCCTCAATTTTCTTTAACGTTTTCTTATCCTTATTCTCACTATCCCCACGTACAATCTTACAATTTGAGCTTTCTACCTTCTCTACCCTACTTTCTAACTCTTCTACCATTTTACTACAAGAGTGGTCCTAAAAAGGCCTTATTCTAAACATGCCTTTCAGCGAACCATCTTCCTTTGTTTTGAAATTTCCTCAGATTTTTGGCAGAATTAAAAAAAAAAAACTATTTAAGGATCTCCCGAGTCCATTTTTGCGAAAAATTGTTCATTTTAAGAAAAGTAACTATTAACAAATTACCAAAGTGAAGTAATGCATCAAGGACGTAAATAAAATTGAAGTAAGCAATTTTATAAATTTGTAGGATACGAATTTAAGACAAAAAAATCTTTTATAATCCTTATAAGTACTGTCTAGTTTCCTTCCTAGTTTTTTTCAAACCTTTTCGGTACTTGTATCAGTAGAGAGAATTTTTAACTACAATGGGTCTCTCCTATCTTTTAATTTATTGCTTAATTAGAAATGATATCATTTTATCTTGTTCTAGTACGAATGAATCGCCTTTTGTCCCTTTGTCGCTTTTCATCCTTCTTTTCACTGTTGCTCAATTTTCTCGCCCCAATTCTGCACGCTTTCTCTTTGTTTCAAAGCAAGTGTTATACTCGCGCCCCAATTCTCCCTTTCAAGATGAAAAGAGAATACGCGAATACGAAAATGAGAAAAGTAAAAGAGTGAAATTTTCAAATAAAAAAGTCGAATTTTCAACAAAACAGTTGATTTTTTTATATAAAAATATGTTTTTTAACAAAATAGTTCAATTTTCAACATAATATTCAAATTTTCACCTAAAAAGTTGAATTTTCAATCCAAAAAGACGCAGTTTTCCAGAAAAGGTGCATTTTTAACACAAAAGTTCATTTTTAACCGAAAAAGATGACTTCTTTTATCATAAAAGATGAATTTTATATCCAAACGAACGAAATTTTAACAATACAATTGAATTGTCGATGAAACAATTACTTCCACAAAATAGTGCAATTTTCGGCAGGAAATTCAAAGTTTAAACCAAATTAATGAATCTTCTATAAAAAAAAATAATTTTTTTGAAGACAGGTAAATCTTTTGCAAAAAAATTAATTTTCAACCCAAGAAAGATTACTTTTCAATCTAATAGGATGATTCAAAGAAAAAAGTTATTAATATTTTTTTGATAGAAGTCATGAAATTAAACTTTTCAGGTTGGAAATTAAACAATTCATTCAAAAATTCAACAATTAAGTTAAAAATGTAAATATTTTGTTAAAAAGTAATTTTTTACCAAAAAAGATTACTTGTTAACAAAATGGTTGAATTTTCAATAAAATATTAACATTTTCAACCAAATAGTTGAATTTTCAACTAAATTGTTTAATTTTCAACCAGAATTGAATTTAATAGAAACCAATTGAATTTTTGAAAGAAATGAATTTTCCGAAAAAATTGAATTTCTTACCAAATTGATAAATTTTTTAATAGCAGGGATGAGTTTCCAACCGATAAAATTAATTTTATAAAAAAAGCCGAACTTGAACAATACAAATCAATTTTCAAACTTATATCTGTAAATCCAACTGAAAAAGACGAATTTTCAACAAAATAATTAAATGCTCAACCAAACTAATAAATGTTTAAAAAACAAGTTTGATTTTCTACCCAAGTAGACAACTTTCGAACAAAATGTATTAATTTTCTACCAAATAGTTGAATTTTTAACTTTTTGAACAAAAATTTTCAACCAAAATTGAAACAACAACATTTTCGAATAAAAAAATTAATTTCTAACAAAACAAACTTTTTACGACAAAATAGTTCAATTTTCAAATAAAAAGTTTAATTTTTGACCAAGGTATTAGAATTTTCAACACAAAACATCAATGTTTAACAAAAAAGTTAATTTAAACCGAATAGTTTAACCAAGTTGTTTAATTTCCAACCCGAAAATATAAATTTTCAACAAAAAAATTCATTTAGTTTATTTTTTAACAAAACATATGATTGTCGATAAAAAAGTTAGTTTCAACAAAATAGTTTTACCGAATTGTTCAATTTTCAATCGTTTCTTACGCAGTTCAGCTGTGAAATGGAATTTTTTATTTATAATAAAATTCTTCATTTTGATAACATCTTTTTTTTCTGATTTTTTTTGAAATTTTGTTTCTGAACATTTTTTTCACATTGTACCCTTTCCCTACTTTGTCGCCTTTCATTTCCAATCCTTACCCCCCCCCCCAAGTATCCCCTACACCCCCCACTTCCCCTTCCCTGATTTCCTGTTACTCATTCTACCTCCTCCTTTCATTTTACTTCCCTAGTTACTTTTGCTCATTGTCACTTCTCCTACTCACCCTCCCCTAATTTCTCCTCACTTCCTTTACTTTTTCTACTCCCTCTACTTTCCCTTCCCGCACTGATACTATACCCCTTTTACCATTTCCAAATAATTCCCCTTTCTCAATTTTCCGTAGTTTCTTGCCACTTATTTTCCTACATCTCTTCCCTTATTTAGAATGCTACTGCTTCCACTTGCTGACTCATTATTTTCCCTTATTTCCCTTACCTCGCCTACTTCAATCTGATAATTTCCCCTCACTTTGCCTACTTCTCCTTCCCTTACTTTTTTCTTACTCACTATACTCTTTGATTTCGTCCTACTTTCCTAGTTCCCCTCTCCTCACGTATACCACACCCTTTTACCATTTTCCCTGCTTCTCTTCCCTTAATTACCACTCCTCACTTCTCCTTTCCTGATTTTTTTCTTACTTACCATACTTGCTCATTTAACCTCATTTCCCTATTTCCCCTCTCCTCACGCACATCCATCCCTTCTACCCTTTCCATAACTTACATTCACTTTCTTTTCTTCCTCTACTTCCTCTTCTTTTCCTCCCCTCACTTAATTATACCCATCCCTCCATTTCGAAATATTTGTCCTGTCCTAATTTTCCCTACTTCCTTGGCCCTTACTTACCCTCTCTAAATTTTCCCTCACTTTCAACCTACTACCCCTGCCATAGATTTTCCTCACTTACCATACACCCTCATTTCACCTCACTTTCCTAGTTCCCCTTCCCTCACGTATACTATACCCTTCTATAATGTTCACTGCTTTCCCTCTCCTCATTACCATTCCTTACTTCCTCTTGCATCATAACCTCTCCTTCTTCCCTTTGCCTAATTTTTCATCACTATCT
>JAABKJ010009105.1:0-11284 GCA_011634705.1 Andricus grossulariae
AGCATCCACTAAAAGAACACTCAAAGAATATAAATAGCTTCAAGGAGCTGTGCAGTGCCCTCATAACACCTGAGGAGAAATGCCCACCTATCACTACCGAGGAGGTGAAAAACGTATTAAGAGGCATGAAGAACTATTCAGCTCTGGGACCAGATGGTATGAAGACCTTCTGGTGGAAGAAGTTTCCTTCAACCCGCCAGTATCTGACCCGAATTTTCACCTCATATCTAAAGTCGGAAGAGCCTATTCCGAAGTGGTTGGTGGAAGGGCGTACAGTGCTGCTGCCGAAGACGGGCATCGTAGCTGTCCCTAAAAATTACAGGCCAATAACTTGTCTGAACACACTGTATAAGATCTTCACAGCTATCCTAAATGATGGGATTGTTCGGACTCTGAGCTCGTCGACCGAAGCGATATACGACACCATGGGGCTGGAGAGACCTATACATATCTGGGCGTGCCACAGAGCCGCATTGAAGACGTGAAATCTATAAAGGATATCTGCGACGAACATGTTTGCCGTCCCAGTGGTACTCTATTCATTTGGAGTGGTTCCGTGGACGAAGAACGAGCACAAAAAAGAAAAAAAACTTCCGCGAACAGCTCCTCGACAAGGGGATGCACGGCATCTTCCACTGAAATGTTGGGGATCAGTCGATGTCGAATGAGCTAACGTTTTCTTTCCTTAAATCACCCGGATTGAAGTCGGACACGAAGGGTTTCGTTTTGGCATTTCAAAATGGTGTCATTTCCACTCTAGCATACCGTCGCCACATTTTGAGCCAAGACATTCCTGGTGATAGCTGCAGAGCGTGTCATTCACAGCCCGAGCATCTAGGACACACACTATCTAGTTGTCCTACTCATGTGGGAACGACCTACATCCAAAGGCACAACGAGGCACTAAGAATGCTTCATCACCATCTCTGTCACTCTTACGGCATTGGCCCAAATACCGCTCCGCTAAACGCTCCTAGCGAATTAGAGTTCATTGTCGAAAATGAGAAGTGCTGCATATACTGGAACTTCATATTCTTGACAATTGTTCTGTTGCGCACTCGAGGCCTGATATAGTTCTCCTTGATTTCGAGAAACAAATCATGTGCGTTATTGAATTTACAGCACACTCATAGTCAAGCAGAAAGAAAAGAAAGAGAGGTATAAAGACTTTATAAGGAATTTGCGTCGGTTATACCCGGAATATTCTGTTAAGCTAATTGTCTTGATCATCGGCGATCTTGGAAATGCCAAGGTTTCACTAGTTAATAGCTTGAAAAGCATCCCTGCATGTCAACAGAATGCTGAGACACTTGCGGGGAATATGCAGAAGGCGGTCGCCCTTGGGTCGTTCCGTCTCTTCAGGGTGCACGAGACTTTTGCACTGACGTGAAGCACTCCGCCAGAGGTCTTATAGAATAATTTGGGTATAAGGATGAGAATTGACGAGTGGAAGAAAAATCGAGGTAAGTAAGTCTCTTTCCGTAAGGATCAAATAATAGGTCAATTGGATAGATTTATTGAGTCTATGGATGGTGAAGTAACCACAGGTAACATAGAAATCAAGTTGAAAACTTTGACACCTTTCATAAGAAACTTTTGAAACGGTTCAGAATGAGGGGCGTGGTGAATTCGAGAATAAATATCATACAGCGATAGAGTTAGCAGTCAAGCCCCACAAATCGCGTCGCTTTTTGCCAGGCCAATCAATTATAATTTTCCATTGTTAAATTTACCAAAGTTCAATGGGAACTATGATAAGCGGCTCCTATTCAAGGACGTTTTCAATGCGACGGTTCACACAAATCAAGATGTTTCACCAGTCATAAAATTGCAGTATTCACGCGGATCGTTAGGAGGTAATGCTTTACAAATAATAAGCATAATCGTGACTTCTACTGATAATTATACCGTAGCATGGGAGTTGCTACTTAGTAGGTATGATAACAACTGACTCATCATAAATATACATATAAACAATTGTTAGATCTTCCCGCAGTGATGAAAGGAAGTCATTCAGCACGTTGGTCACTCCTTGACCACATTCAAACTCACATGCAAGCTCACAGGAATTTAGTTCAACCAGTGGATCAGTGGGGAACTATTTTCATTTGTTAAGTTACAAATAAACTAGATTTTGACACTATAGAAGATTGGGAAGCTCGACTCAATAATAATACAGAAAAAATGCGAAATCTAGATCAGCTAATTAAATTCTGAACTAACAATAGTCAACCTTTAGAATTAGTTGATAAAGAGAGTTGTGATTTTCATGATTCAAGCAAAGTTCCCAACTCGAAAAAAAAAGATAAAAAGACTGCTCTCGCTTCAACATCTTAATCACCAGGCATACACATGATTCGTAGCAGATTTTATTTTATCAATCATTATTAGGAATGCAAGAAGTTTCCTATTTCATCTCGAATTTCTGAAGTCAAGCAGGAGCAATTATGTTTGAAGTTGTTTAGGTAAAGGGTATTTTAATCAAGATTGCAGAGCATCTTCATACAATACATGTAGAAAACGTCGCCACACCTTACTTCATTTAGAGCGACAGGCAGCTTGTAACAACAACACGAATTCGGATTTAAAGGAATCTCAAACAGTTACAACTATTTGTGCACAAAAAGAGTCATTGAATCGAATGAATTACTTTTCTCAGAATTAAAACCAAGAAGTAAAAACGCACTCGCCTCAAAACAACTAGTTAAGAGGAAGATTGTCCGTGATTGCAGTAGCAGCATCGGAAGACGGAGTGAACAAATCAGCTCAAGTTAAAACCTAATCAAAGTTAGATAATTTTACAGCAAATTGACAGTGTTTAGTCACACCTCAAATCACAATAAAGTTTTCACAAGTTTCTTCAGATAGACAACCACTAAATATTCCTGTAAATATAAGGCTTGCTGATCTCTGCTTCGAAAACACTAGTGAATTCAATTTACTTATAGGTGCAGGATATATCCATAGATATATCGAGGGAGGACAAATCAATCTAGAAAAAAAATAAGCCTGATTTACAGAAAACAACCCATCACTTACGAGGATGATCATTATTGTGAAGAGTACTTTTTAAAGACAGATGAGCGAAAGAACGACGGAAGATTCATTGTACGATTAGAGAAGAATCGAAGTATCTCATTAGGAGATTCTAAAAAAGGAGCTTTAAGGAGACTGCACGCAATGGAACAACGACTGAAAAGAAAACCTGCAGTGAAAGCAGACTATCATGACCTTCTCAAAGAATATCAGGACCTAGGGCACATGACAATGCTATATTTCCACAGCTACGAAAGGATTGAGACACGTACTACATACCTCATCAACATACAAAAAAAAATGTTTAGCGCTTGTGAGAAACGACATTTGTCACTGAAACGTTGTACAATTACTAAGGGTGAGTGGGTTAAAGTGGAGGGCTTTGAATTAAATCTCCGCGGCAGTTTCGAATAACAGGAGCCGCGGGGGATGTGGAGTCTTCACTTATGCATGAAAAAACAGTAGCATACCGATAAAGTGCAGTATCCTAACGGCCTAGCCAGCTAACTGCGTACGTTGCGCAACATTGCGATACAGCTCTGGTGTTTACGTTCAGAGAACCTGGATTTGAGCCGAAGGTCAGAACCAAGACCGGGCTCAAATCCAAGTTGGACTCTAAATGTTTTATTTTCAATCAAAGTAAAGTATGCAGCAAAACCCAGTTAACCCACATTGATTCGGACTTGTTCCGGATTCCATGTTTTCAGCCGGACAGGTTCCGAATTCAACCGGACGACTTTGCATCAGAACTTTAATTCTTGCGGATAATAAATTTTACCTGCGAACTAATTTCGGATTGATCCAGACTCGTTCATGATTCCGTGTTTTTACCCGAACAGATTCTTAGTTCAACCGGACTTCTTTCCATTAGTACTTTAATTCTAGTGTACGGTACATTTTTCTCCTAGACTAATTTCAGATTGATTCGGTCTTGTTCCGGATTCCGTATTTTGGACAGGCAAATCCCGGATTCAGCTGTACTTCTTTCAAATAGCACTTTAATCATAGCACATAATAAATTTTCCTCCTGAACTTATTTCAGATTGATTTATACTTGTTCCGGATTCCGTATTTTGGTGCGGTTTTATTTCGGTTTAAATCGGACTATTTCCAGAGTGGAAGTGCTCGTCCGGACGAATTTCAGATTAGAACGGACCGTTTCGGGGAAAATTCGGTAATCGGATTGATTGCGGATAAGTTCGAACCAATTGCGGAATCCGAAACTAATCCGAAATTCTTAGCGGGGATGTCTTTTTGTTAAACCTGGTGAAATATAATTCTATACATGGGTCACTCTTGCTGCTAAAGTATTATTTAAGTCCTTTTGCATGAGTACATATACCGCCAGACGACTTCACTTTACTGGGTATGGACTTGTGAACATTTTTCTTGTACTAAGGTGGGCTTAGAATCACTTTATGAATATAATCACAACCAGGGATAACCCACGGCTACATCCGACTTTGTTAGAAGTACTCGTATATGCCTGGACATTTGTCCAGAGGAAAGGAAAAATGCAGAAAACCACCTCCCTAGTTCGGCCGGTTTGTCGACAGTCGAAGTTAAAGGCAAACATTCAGTCACAAAATTTGCAGCTAATGCCGCCGGTTACCTCACCTTGTCTTATGTGAAAATAATTCGAGAAGAAATTCGCGTGAAATCCACGTGAAATCCATTTAAGTTTCCTCTGCAATAGTGCGAGCTAACCTAAGAACCTTGACGTGACGTTGATTTTTAACATTTTTTGACGCATAGAATTCTACATGAATATCTTGTGAATTTTCGCACGCAATTTACTTTATTCACTAGCTCAAGGTTCTATTAACTTTTAATTCGTTTTCACTTGAAATCGCACGTGAATATCTTACGCATTTTGCATGAATTTTCATATGAAAGAAGCCTACACACATCTATGGGAAAAGTGGTTCCGTCAAATAAGCTGAAAATGGAGCATAATGTGGCTCATAATATCCTTATCAAAAAAAGTCTTTACACACTAGGTGCAAAAAGCGTAGGAGTGAATTTCGAAAGATGGGATAGTTTTTCGTTGATGTTGCATCAAAGGTCGGTTGTCAGGAATGATCAATAATATTTATAACTGACGGTCGAGAGAAAGAATAACTCGTTAGTTTTACATCAAAGGTCAGATTTCAGATAAGCTTGAAGATCTCCAGACAGTTTTTCGTACGTATTGCGTCAAAATGGACCTCATATCTCCCTTGGGAGAGCTGCAGATAACGGAGACTGGGGCGGTTGGTATGTAGTAGTATGTCTGGGTATAGCTTAACCAGCGTGAAAAAATTATAAGGTAATTTTCGGATTATGATACTACAAACTGAACGTAAATGGACATTATCTAGTGCCTAGGAAGTTATTAAACCTAACTACTAGTCAGGTTTTACAACAACGTCGTGAAGACTTTACTGCAAGGAGGGTGTCTGCGGGTAGATTAACTACTGCAAAAAATTATTTGGTAGCTTTCAGATCATACTAACAGAAACCGAATTTTCATATATTTGAATTTCTATTCCCCATAATATTTATTATTCCTAATTTTCATTCAATACCATTTCTGTTTTTCTGAAAGTGTATTTAACATAATTGTCACTTTTCCGAATTTTTACATAACCCAATATTCATTTGCACGAATTTCTACTTATCATATTTTACTTTTATTCGAATTATCACTCAACATACGGAGTAGCTATTCCGCCATACATGTTTGGCGAAATAGTTGACGGTAGCTCATTTCGAAATACAAGTATGGCGAAATAGTCGACGGTAGCTTATTTCGACTTACAGTTATGGCCAAATAAGGACGGATAGGTGGCGCAAAAATTGAATGCGCAAAATTTAAATTTGATTATACTTTGCTATTATCGTAACGAATGAAACATTTCAATTTTAAGAAAATAAAAATAAATTGTCAGGGCCGAATCCATTTCAGATCGTGCAACTTCAATTTACAGAATCATTCTCCTCCTAAATATGTTGTTCATTATAGACTTCGGTGAGAGGTATTTTTTGTAGAACGTTTTAAAATAAGCAAAGTATTTTCTTAGAATTTTCTCAAATATATCGTTGTCTGAGAAAAATTAAAAAATTCCATTTTGACAGAAAAAAAATCTCGTGGCCACAAAAATGGTTCAAGACACATAAGACTTATAAAATGTCTCTCTTATAGAATTGAACATTTAACAAACGAAAAATAAGGAGTTGAAGTGTTTTAGAAAATCGTCTTTTAATATTTTCAGAAGAACATTGTAATTTTCAAGATTTTCTAATTTATAATTTCTCTACTTAGGACATTTGAATATTTCAGAAACGTCCCAGGCATATTCCTGGGATATCTCAATTTCCGCCTTGCGGGATATCCGACGGGTTATCCGTGGGACAACCTGGGAGATAATTGGGATCCAATGAGATATCTCGGTATATCCTATTGCTGATAGTGCACTGTCAGCTGTAATCATTGCATCTGCACTCATAGAACAGAAATAATTCCAATAGTATTCAACTGAATTATTATAAACAATTTCTATAAACAAATTCTTAATAGTGTTTTTTTCTTATGGCAAAAATTGTTTCACGCTAGTTACTAAGATTATTCATAAGTCATAATTTATAACGAAAAATTAGCATAAGTTAACATTCACTGTGTTTATAAACATTTTTGTAAACAAATTCTCAATAAATAAGTTTTTCTCTTAGCTAAGTTGATTTTTCTGAAACTTCCAAAATTTTAGTTATAATTTTAAGATCGATCTAACTTCGAACACACACTTAAAATTGAATAGCTTAACTTAAAATTGTACAATTTCGAATTCAATACATTTTGATGTTCTAAATGCGCAATTGTTTAATTTTTTACTCTAGAACTGTAGGCTTCTTCAACTTAGATCTTTTTTAAGTTGAAGAAATTTAGCTTTGAACATTTTTAACATTAAGATAGTTGCCGTATTGAAAATTTCATCTCCGAAAAAGATAGTTTTTCTATGATTTTAACAATCGAAATAATATTACTGATAATTTTCTTACTGCCCTTTCTTACCAATTGAAAAAAATTGTTGGACTTTAATAAATGATATCTTATTTTTTTCAGGTAAAATATTCTCTATAACTTCACTTCGTACAATTTTGAAAGTAAATTTTTCTATAGCTAAAATTTTATGTGAGTTAAACCAGTTTTGTGGCGACGAGAATTTTTTTCTCTCAAAATGGAATTTTTCAATTTTTTATCAGGGAATGATATATTTGGGAAAATTCTAAGAAACTACTTTGCTTATTTTAAAACGTCCTACAGAAAATACCTCTCACTAAAGTGTATAGTGAACAATATATTTAAGAAGAGAATGATTCTGTGACTTGAAGTTACATGATCTAAACTAGATTCGGACCTGACAATTTATTTTTATTTTCTTAAAACTGAAATGTTTCATTCGTAGCGATAATAGCAAAGTATAATGAAATTTAAATTTCGCGCATTCGATTTTTGCGCCAATTAAAAGCGGTGGTCTGAACCACCTCTGAGCCCTGTATTTGAGATTTTGAGGTTAACTCACCTCATATGTTTCGCTGGTACAAATATGATTGCCTTTTTAATAATTAATTTGTTCATTATAATCTGCTATATAATAATAAATAACCTACTCTCCTTATTTTGACCGTATGTCGAAATAAGATACTGTCGGCTATTTCGTCATATTTGAATGGGGAAAGAGTCGCAGTCTTTAACATAATTTCCTTTTTCCCAAATAACCACATAACCTAGAATTCATTTACAAAAATCACCAATTGTCATAATTTTCACTTCATCGAATTGCCATGTCACAGAAATTTTATTTTTCCTACAGCCCATTCGGCTTACAATAAAGGCGCAAAATTCAAATTAAAAAGTCCTGATTGATTTATTGGCAGATTGCAAATTGATTAAGTGGGAATTATGTCAAATGGCGATTCCTGTAAATGAATGCTGGGTTATGTGGTCATCCGGGAAAAATAAATTATGTCAAATGATAATTGGAATAAATGTAAACTATGACAAGTAAGAATTCATGCAAATGAATATTAGGTTATGTGAAAATTCGGAAATGACAGTTATGGTTATTAAGGTATATAGTATATAGGTATACATTTATATTGTAAATTGTAGCAGCACGAGCGAATGCTTGAGAAAGTAAGCTCACACATAACTATGTTACCCCTTCCTTTTCGTATGCGTGAGAGAGTACGGTATAGCGCAGCTGCGAATAGAGACACAAAAGTAAATCCGGTAGTCGGCGAGGTAATACGCGCAAGTGATGTAGTGCTCTGAGCACGTGTATATAGTTTTCAGTTTATTAATTAAATATCATTAAAATAGAATAACTACTGGTATAAACTTTAATTTAAAACCCAATAATTCAACGTGGTAGCAGTCCGAGATTTGTAAAAAGTGAAAAAGACGGCGATGTCGACGGCTTAATGTGAGTGCGCACAAGTGAGGTTAGAAGAGCACGCGGTGACTTTTAATAAAATTAATCTATCCTTTCCGAGTTACGGCGGCTTTAGGTTGATTTACTTGTTCTCGAGTACGTAGGAACGCTCGTAAATAAATAAAAGAAAAAATTATAAATAATCGTGAAACAAAAATTCAGTGAAAAGTTGAAACACGAGGTGAAGTGAACACACGCAATTTTTTCGAAGTTAGTAATACGGTCGGATGAACAGTAAAGGCAATTTAGTTGAATTTAAATGTTTACAATAAATAAATGGATAAAAAGTGAAAATTTAATTGAAGAATTCGAGAGTCATAAGTTGAGTTTAGAAGCTAGAAATTATCTACGGAAAGTTTTTCTGAAGACTTTAAAAGGGGTTTTAATTTTTACAACTGAAGTTGAGAAAAGTGTCAAAATAAAAGAAGAAATGGAGAAACACGAGATAAAAATACCAGTATTCGATGATGAAGAATACGTTATGTGGAAAAAGCGTATTACATTGTACCTAAAATTGAAGAAGTGCCATGAAGTTATAGAAAGAGAAAGACTTGCAACCGAAAAAGAAGAAGATTGGAATGAAAAGGATCTATTAGCGATGAATTATATATATAGTGCGATTACGAACAAACAGATGGAGTTCGTTAATGATAAAGCGATGGCTTATGATGTAATGAAAGAGTTCGACAGAAGATATCTGAAAGAGTCGACGGCACTACAAATAATCTGCAGGAATAAATTGGAAAAAATGAAATTAGACAAGTACAGTGATTCAGCGACGTTTTTAAGTGAGTTTGAAAAATCAGTGAATGAATTGAAAAGTGCGGGCGCACAGATGACAGAAAAAGAAGAATTGATTAATATGCTGAACACATTGCCGGATACATTTAGTTACATAGGAGATTTGATCGATGTCTTAAAACCGGAGGATCAAACGGTTGCTTACGTGAAAAATAAAATAGAGATTGCTGAAAATCAAAATAAAAGTGAACATGAAGAAAGGAAAACGAACACATTTACTGCACAGAAGGAAGGCTGTTTTACGTGCGGAGACGTAGGCCATTTTGCCGGAGACTGTACCAAGAACAAAAAAGAGTACAATGCATGGCGTGGGCCATCAAGTGGTCGCGGCTACAGTAGAGGAAGTGGCGGATTCAGACGAGCCAGCGGCGTCTACAGCGGCCAAGGCTTCAACGCGAGAAGTAGAGGAAATTTTCGGAGCCAACGTGGTCGAGGACGAGCAGCAGCAGCAACGCACGAGCAACGAGACGTCGGAGCGAACGCGTGGATAGCAACTACAACAGCGCATTCGGCGGGTAACAGCGAAGTAAATAAGATAAGTAATTGCGAGATAAATTGGTTATTAGATAGCGGATGTACGGATCATGTTATTAATAATGATAAATACTTTGAAAATTGCATTGATCTAAAAGAACCAGTGAATATATAGTTAGGCGATAATATGTCGGTAAAAGCAACGAAGTTTGGAAATGTTATAAGTTATTTCGAAGCGTTTGGAAAATTTAATGAAGTTGACATAAGAAATGTTTATTATTCTAAAGATATGAGCAATAATTTAATTAGTTACGGAAAAATTACTGATAACAATACAATTGCATCAAAAGGCGATAAGTGTAAAATTTTTGGTAAATCTGGGAAATTGATAACAGTTGTCTACAAAACAGAAAATAAAATTTATCCAATGAAGAGTTTTTTAGAATCTAAACAAAATTAAGTAAACAATTTCGAATTAACTAGTGAAATGAGTCAAAAGGAAAAATGGCACAGAATGTTAGGTCATGTCAATTTTAGTTATTTAAATACTTTTTGTAGAGATCAACTAGTGATCGGCATTCCGAATGAAATTGAATAAGAGATTATGAAATGTAAGACATGCGTCGAAAATAAAATACATAATTTGCCATTTAATAATAATCGATGTAGAGCCAAAGAAATATTCGAAATCATACACTCTGATGTGTGTGGTCCTTTCAAAACAGTAGGTTTGAATAATGAAAAATATTTTTTTTCATTTATCGATGACTATAGCCAAATATCTAGAGTTTATTGTATTAAGTCTAAAGATGAAGTATATGATTGTTTAGTTCGATTTGTAAATGAAAGTGAAAATTTAACGGAAAAAAGGGTAAAGAAAATAAGATGTGATAATGCACTAGAATATTTAAAAGGTCAATTGTATAGATTTACTAAAGAAAGAGAGATGATAATGGATAACTGCCCAGCGTATGTATACGAATTCAATGGGACAGCCGAGAGATTTAATAGACCCATAATGGATATGGCGCGTTGTTTATTGGCTGAGGCACAGGTAAATACAAAATATTGGCCAGAAATAGTATGCGCGGTAGCCTACTTGAAAAATCGCACATTAGGCAACACTGTGGAAAAGAAAACGCCTTACGAAATATTTTTTGGGGAAAAAACTAATGTTGGGATAAAAAGGCAGATATGGGAATATTGTTAGGCTACGCCGAAGTAGGTTATAGGATTTTGATCAATAATAAAATAATTGTTGCTAGACATGTAGAATTCGTAGTAAAGGATATTAAATATATTGGCCTTAAGGGCATGTGATACTTCGTCGTGTGGTAAATTGGGTTCAGTTTCCCCGGGTTTTTGTCCACAAAAATTAAAAATTGTAAAAACTGTACTTGGAGATGCTATAAAATAGAACAGCAGACGTCCCCGAACTCTTTTTTGAGAGATAATAGCAAAAAAATTGTATTCCGCTAAATAAAAATTTTCTCTATGTG
>JAABKJ010009106.1:0-11284 GCA_011634705.1 Andricus grossulariae
TTTTGATGATTTTCATTCACTTTTACACGTTTAAAATTAAGCTCATTCCATGGAATGTATGGAAGCCCGGAGTGTTTATTTGCTTCTGTTTCGCTTTAGTTGACATTATTATTTCTTAATTAACAATATAGGCATTGAAAAAGAACTTTTACGAATGCAGATAACAGAAATGCAAATAAGTGAGGTTATGCACAGTTTTGAAGGTCCGCCATCTTGGCACGTGATTTACTAGGTATTTTAACTGTTTTCTACGTAAAATACTTCACTTAGGTATTTTACGTCGAAAACCTGCAGTTACGCGTAACTGCACATCCCTGGCTGCCTGTCATGCTATCAGCAAGTGAGGTATGGAAAGGCCTTTAGTCAACTTTTCCAGCTGATGACAAACAGGCGAGATATGCACAAGAGGGAAAGAGATAGACAGTTGGAGGAGAGAGAATCGAAGAATCGCTTGGACTCGAGTCTGTCAAAACTCGAGTCTCGGCCGCACACAATCGATATTAATTTGACCAATAAATCATCATCGTTAACGTCGTTCTGAGTCACTTCCTTCCGGAAGGATCCCAATTAATGATATTGATTTGTCCGATTAATCATTTTCGTTAACTTCGCACCGGTTGACTTCCTTTTGGAAGGATCTCGATTAATAACGTTGATTTATCCGGTGGATCATTTTTGTCAATTTCACACCGGGTCACTTTCTTCCAGAAGGATCCCAAATTAATAATAATGATTTGACCAATAAATTATTATCATTAACTTCTTTCTGGGTCACTTCCTCCCGGAAGGATCTCAAGTTAATAATATTGATTGGACCGATAAATCATTAACATTAACTTTGTTCTGGGTCACTTCCTCCCGGAAGGATCTGAATTAACGATGTCGATTTTTCCGATGGATCATTTTTATCTACTTCGCACCGGGTCACTTCTTCCCGGAAGGATCACGATTAGTACGATTGATTTGTCCTGCGGATAATTTTTTTTAATTTCACACCGGGTAACTTTATTCCGGAAGGATGCCAATTAATAATATTGATTTTGACTAATAAATCATTCTCATTAACTCCATTTTAGGTCACTTCCTTCTAGAAGGATGCCAATTAATAAAAAATCATTTTTATTAATCTCACCCAAGCCACTTCTTTCCGGAACGATCCCAATTGATAAAATTGATTTATCTAATAGATAATTGATGCTAACTTCGCCCCGGGTTTTCACTTCCCGGAAGGATCCCAGATTAGTGATAGTGATTTGACCTGTGAATCATTGTCATTTGATTTTAATTGATCGTCTGTCATCGATGTGTCGTGTGGAGGAGGTAAGAACCCGTTCATCCCCGGCTATTTGTTTTGGTTGGTATTATTTTTGAAAGATCAGCTTAGTATCTTAATAATTGCTAGAACGTTCCATTTTATTTTCCTTTGTGAACAATCCACTGTATCCAGTTTATGCTCCTCACTCCGACTTATAACCACACATGTGAAGAAATAATTGTCGAATATATTTATTAAACCTGATGTTGCTGTTACTTATTGCATAAGATGGTAACTGGCCCAAAAAGACTCCCTCAACGTTCCCCTCTTCCCAAATCCAACTAGCAATAGTTCGTTTTGATTTTTGACTGAGTTATTCAATCCGTGACCTCCATTTCTTAATTTGTCGCGTATCAATACTAAACTTTAAACACAAAAACGAAAAAATCAAGGCCTGATCCCAGAGGCCCTACTGTACCCGAATTTTAGGATAATGATATAAATTATACTGGAATCCCCCCTCCCCCGAAGTTCGAAATCATCCAAACCATTCCTCGTAGGTCCCAGTAAGTTGTAAACCTTCCAGAAGTTTGAATAGCAACTTTACTCAAATCTATGGAAACACTTCTTGAAGAAAAAAAATCAATTTCTAGTCTAGAATGATTTATAGGGCAACAGAGGAAAATTGGATTTTTTCTTTTCTTTTACAGAAATAATACTAAGTGGAAAGGATACAGAAAAATTTGAAAGGAGTCAAAAAAGATGTTACTATATGTATAAATTATCTGAGAAATTTTTTAGTTTTAATGTATCCAAAAACGAAGAAAATGGGCAATATATAAGGAATTAAAAAAGGGAAATATTGGAAAAAGGGTCAAAACTTTTAGAGATTTATATATACAGAAAGTGACGGAAAATGAATTTGGATGAAATTTCAACATAGGAAAGAAAGTACAGAATGGAATAAATAGGAGAGGAAAGTTTTTTTTCAGATAAGTTAAAATGAGTAGAAGAGTAAATGAATTGATTCATATTAAATGAGTATGTAGTGAAAGTAGAAAGAAAACATATAAAGGAGATGAAAAGAATGAAAGGAAAAGGAAAAAAGGAAAGAAAATTAACAAGATTAAGATATTTCATAAAAAATACGCATGCAAAAAAAAAGGATGATGTAAAAGGAAAACCGTGTGAGAAAGAAAACATTTATTGACTCCATAGGAGACGATACGGGCAATACCATATAGCGTAACGGGCCAACTTCATATTCTAGACTTTTCGGATCTGAAATTGAACCGATTTTAGAAAATAAAATTTCAAAAGATTATTACTTCTTACAAAATTACATAATGATATTTATTTAGTACCGTCAGGAGCGAGGGGGTGGGGGAGTATTTTAAAACTCCATGTTCCAAAAAATCACGTATCGCCGCTCATGATTGACTCAATTTTTGTTCGTTAGAGAGGGAAGTGAACAGATAATAGAGTGAAAGGAATTGTTAAGGACTTGAGAGAAATACAAGAAGGAATTCATTGAAGGGATAATAATACTTAAAAAATAGGGAAGAGAAAGAAAGAAGTATGAATTGTGAAAAAATACAATGAAAGTAAATGGCGAAAATAAAAAAAAAAGAAATCGGTTAACAAAATTAGGAAAATAATTTAATGTGAACTAGAAAATTTAAAATCACGGATAATAAGAAAGAAAATTTGAATATCTAATAAGTAAAATATTAATAAGTGATACGGAGAGAAGTAATAATTTAACTGCCCGAACCTTTTTTTTACAGAGGATCATCAGATTTCTTGGGCTTAAATCACTATATATCGTGACTTGTCCAGTCCGTTACAAGATTTAGTAACAAAACTAAAATTTTAGAATTTAGAATTTAGAATTGAGTGTCAGTTCCATCGCAGCTAACGGTACAAAAAAAAGCATTTTCGTTATATAAACCAATCAGAAAACAAGCTTCTAAAATAATCTTAATACTAGATATTTAATTTAAGACCATATACTATGCATCCTGAACAATTTTAAAGACGTCTTTTTTTAGTTTTTGCATTTAATATGTAATTTTCTATAATAATAAATTCTAAATTTGTAAGGTGGTTTCTGATGGATTTAGAGAGCTTCTTCGAAAAATAAATAAAGAATATAATAATCCAGCGGTATACGTTACAGAAAATGGTGTATCTGGTGTTAATAATTTCGATGACTGTGGAAGAATATTGTATCTATTTTCCCACACAAAGCCAATGATAGCAGTTGTTCTAGAAGATGGTTGTAACGTGAAAAGTTACACGATTTGGAGTCTTGCGGATAATTTTGAATGGGACAGAGGATACAGGTTATAATACTTATTAATTCATAAAAAGTTTAGAGGAGGAGATATTGAAATGTATATTTTTCAAATGGGGCCCCCTTGTTATTACAGAACATATTTTGATATTCATTTTAAAATATTGACAAGACAATATCGTACACTTTAAATTTGTTTTAAACGCCCATCTTCATCCCAGGCTTCAAAATCTCAGAGCAATCTCGCGACTTTTGAAAAATTATAATAAAAATTATTGTTGACATAAAATATATTTGTGTAGAATGAATTTACAATATTTCTATTAGCGGCAGCTTCAATAAAAGCAATTGGTTGCCTCGAAACTGATTTTCATCACTTTTTAAATTTCACTGGTTTGGCCTAACTTATATATACTATATATTAACATATTGTAACCAATATACTTTGAACTAAGGTAGCTCTCTTACTTTGAAATATTCATGGAACTGATTATTCTAATTTTTTTATAGAGAACGTTTGGGTTGATCCATGTTGACCTGAAGGATCCTAAGAGAAAAAGAACTTTGAAGAAATCAGCAACCTGGTTGGAGGCAGTTTTAGAATATCGGAAGCTTGTTGTACCTGTTGCGGAATCATTTACTCAGAATTGTAAGCTGTACGATTAAGAAATATGTCTAAGATATAAAATGATAATAAAATTCGACAATAAAATATCATAAAGGATTGCATTTCCTATCGAGTAAGTTTATATAAAGATAATTTTATTTGAATAGCGGATATTTAGATAAAAAAATAAGCCTGAAACTTAAAAAATTAATACAAATAAATAAATTTTACTACTAAATGGTCATCATCATCATTGAAAGAAATCTCTTTCAAATTATGGGATTTTTATTATTTTGTCATTTGCGCTTTTATACCAAATTATTATAAATTTTTGACAGATATGAATACTCAAGATTGGAATAAAGTATACATTTTTCGCAATATTATAATCTTTGGTTGGATCCATTTAAAAAGAAGGAATAAAGTAAAGCTTTTTAATAATATAAGTATCGGACGTAACCCCAAAAATCTAACGACCTAATTTTGAAATTCCATATGCGAAGCCAATTTAATCGAGATCCTTTCATTGATTCCAGACATTTTTTTGAAAATTCCAAGGATTTTCAATTATAAATTTTTTTATTAAAGTTCTTTCTTTTCTACGTATACTCGTTTGGTAAAAGTAGTCGCTAACGATTATTATTTATGTGTATGTTTGAGTGGGTGTTGTGTTTTGTGTGTATGCCAGGCCTTCATCTTCGGTTGGGTCGCAGCATTCAGTCTATAGAAGTATTTGTACGTACAGAATAGTCTTCAACCATAATTTATTCGCTAGAATTAACATTAAAACAAAACAAAAAATATTTGCATGGTGATTTTTCTATTTGAAAGTGTTTATTGTGGAATTATCTACATCTGCATTGAGTGAAGGAGTTTAATTGAATTTTTAAATGTGCATCGAGAAAATGTGTTTTATTATATTTAACAAAAAAACGATTTGGTTGCTCTAGAAATCAAAAAAATTTAACTTTATCTTAACAAAATGTGTATTCTTTTAACAAAAATTCAGCTGAAACAACGAAAACTCGATTTTTGTCGACTTACCAAGTTTTGTTAACAACATCTTTCTTTTTATTAATAGCCCAATAAAAACAAATATTGAACTTCAAATATTTTTCAATTTAAATCAGTTTAACAACATTAGGTTGTTTTTTTGCTGAAAGTAGAACAATATTTGTCTTTAAATACTCGAGAATACTGCGTTTGATGTTTACATCAATGTACATCAATCCGGTACTTCAATTTTATCACGCCAAAGCTGATAACGTAGAGACTGATTGTCACATGATCTAATGTCAGATATTGAATTTAAGCATTCTTATCGATTATTCTTCGTCTTTCATAGCATCAGTTAAGATCATTTTCCTCTAGTGCTGCAAGAATACCGAAGCCCGTCCTACAACAAGATTTATCTCACTTTCTGAAAAACCTTAATTCTTGGTTCATCAAATCTAGAAAATATATCAAACTTCTTGTGTAGTATGGCAATGATTGCCATTACGAGAATTCTTCTCGTCTATTTTTTTCTTGTTTTAAGGTCACTTGTTTTAAGGTCCACATTTTAATGAAGACTGACCAAAAAAATCTTCAAATGTCATTATTGTGTCTTAGCAAATCTGAAAGTGGCGATTTTTTAAATTAAATTCCTGAAGGACTTTCGATTGGATCGGCTGGAGCTGCTTATCAAATCGAGGGGGCATGGGATTCGAGTGATGAGAAAATTTTGAAGATTTTAAGTAAACTAATAATTCTAATCAATACTTTTATGCGTGGAAATAAATTAGAGGAAATATATTTTTTTCTTAAATTTTGTATCGTAAAAATAAATATGAACTAAATTCTATAAATTTCGAATCGAAATGGAACGATTGTCTAGATAATATGTCATTCCTTCTATATTCAAGTACAGTTCTTTTTGTATGTATACTATTTAAACATGTATAATAAAGAGTGGCGGGCATGCTGGACAGTTTAGTGGAAGTTAAAAAGTCAGGTTATACGGAGTAATATACTATTTTTGGTATAGAAAATTCCAATAGTATTTAAAACTCGAGGTGGCATACAATGTATTGGCGCGCTATGTCATAGAAATCTTGGCTAACCGTTGGAGTGTCAGGGGATAAATATATGTGCCCCCATTTACCAATTGTTTTTCATGTTTAAAATATTTGAACAAACATTTTTTTATTCCGTCTCTTGTAAAATAAAATATTTTTTAATAAAAAGAAAATCCACAAAAGATTCCTGTTATGTTTTTAAGTATTTTGCACAAACACATTTTTCTAAGAAAAAATGTATATTCTTGGAAATACTCAAAAGACGGTAAAAAGCATCGAAAAGTGCAAATAAGAATTTTGTAGAACTCCTCGAAAGAAACAATGTCATTGTTCAAGTTGGATTTTCCCTTCGGACTTAGGGGAAAAAATTATTTTTAGAAAAACGGCCCCTATTTTCTCATTTTTCAACTTTTTTTCGCTAATTTAAAAACAATGAGAAATCTTCTCATCAGAGTGAAAATTAATATTCTGATGATCCTCATTGGTTCCAAAAAACGGATTAAAAATGTCGCCTTCAAGAAAAAATGTAGAAACAAATTTTGTCACCAGATGATGCAATTTTTTTGGGTCAAAAAGAATTTAGCCATATAACGAGTTTGATGCCTTCTCCACAAAAGCTTAATTTAAATTTCCAGCTGCATATTGAGACGCATTTAGATGAATTGAGACAGTGCCAATTGAATGGGTGTGATTTCATATGAATGCGTGGTCAAGGTCAATTAGAAAAAAATTAATAAAATGTGCATGTGTCGAGACTTGAAACAGTGATCCCTCGTGTATCAGCCCAGAGTGCCCGCCACTGAGCTACGAGACAATTTACTAAACATTTACAATAAATTCTATATACCGCGCACGTTGGTTTCTCTGCTACGGATTAAATTGTATTAATCAACACTTTCTGAAATTCACCGTGACGCATTGGGACGAATTCAAATGTGTCTTTTACCAGATTTTACTCTCGCGAATTCAGACGCATTGACCGTTTGCGTGCTGACGCATTGAAGTGTATTCGCTGACTTTAGACTTTTGCACCGTATTTGTACGTATAGAAAGATTCAAAATTGAAATACCATCTTCACGAATTTACACGCATTGACACATAGGTCCAATGCGTCATTGTCGCAAAGCGGGATTTACAGGCTGTCTTAGTCTTTTCAATTCAATTCGTATCAATACTTTCTTTTTTGCTGGGTTGTTACATTAAATGACAATATACAAACTCTCTGTATAAAAAGGCAGATTATAAAAACGTGCAAGATATCAATAATCTGTGAGCTTGTATAAAAAGGTTTCAAATTTTAATTTTTCAAACATATTGTTTACGAGCGGACTGTAATTTTCTTTTTTGATTTTCAATTTGGCCGGAATACTTTGCGATTAATTCTACCCAGAAGGCAAAGTCATTGAGAAGGCGGACACTTTCACTTAATCCAATTTATGGATGAAAATGACTCAATAATTCTGGTTTGACGTTATTACACTAATTGTTAGAAGTAAGTTGAAGTAGATTAGAACAATTATTTCACTTATTGTGAAATTTGATTCCTGGCTCCGCACGCACGAGGCTTTCGTTTTTCTCTTCCGATTCGTACTAAATTTTCGCAGTTTCGACCCATCGATAATTAGAAAGAAATTCATACGTCACACTATCATACGACACTCAAGCAGATCCTACAAATTAAATTTCACTGCGTGAACATACCGCCCGCTTCGTTCTTATACCAAAAGAACGAAACACATCAAACCTCGGACAATTATTAAAAACTTTTTTTTTAAACCTTGTATAGATGTGTACGACTTATCAAAGGTCTGATGAATCGCGAATATGTCGATTTTATTACTACCAACTAAAGTAATAAAGGATTGAAAAAATACAATTTTTATATAGTTAATATAGTTAGAGTTTGCTCTAAATAATACAATGAAATTAATCCT
Source organism: Andricus grossulariae (assembly GCA_011634705.1). Lineage (NCBI taxonomy): Eukaryota > Metazoa > Arthropoda > Insecta > Hymenoptera > Cynipidae > Andricus > Andricus grossulariae. Next base: position 8,151 of record JAABKJ010009106.1, read on the forward strand.
TGGTAATATAAATGTAACTTCCAATATTCTTCCTTAAATTAGTAACATTCGTTTGTGGCAACGCCACCCGCCATGTGCATTTAGTTTTAAACATCCTTAAGTTCTAATGTTTTATTAATAGGTAATAAGCACAATTTGACAAGCGGTTTTTTATAAACACCTTTTGCGGTTTTCACTACTACCGTTCTTACTAGACCGTCCTAACCGGGATGGCAAGCAATGACTCGGCCTAAACTCCACTTACAGGGAGGATTATTTTTATCACGAAGAAGTACTAGATCGCCCTCTTTAGTGTTTAATTCTTGATTTTGCCATTTATAACGATTCTGAATGCTTTGAAAATATTCTAGAGACCACCTTTTCCAATTTGTTTGTAATTTAATTTCTTTTTCAACCTATTGCAAAAGCTTAGCTAATAGTAACGCTGCGCACAGCTCTAATCGCGGAATACTGGTTGTCAAAATGGGAGCTATTTTTGACTTTGCGATTAGAAGAGTTGAGTTAATAGCTTGTCCATGGTCAACTACTCTTAAATAAATTACTACCCAATAGGCTTTGGTAGTAGCATCAGCGAATCCATGTAATTGCACAAATAGTAATTTTTCGCTCAGTTTGTTCCATCGTGGAATGTTTAAATTTTGAAGCAAGGGTAAATCTGTATAATATTGATTCCAGCGTTCTTGTAAATCTGGAGGAAGCATGTCATCCCAATCTAATTTTTGAAGCCAAAGCTCTTGCATGAACATTTTTGCTACAATGATAAAGGGACCTAACCATCCATGAGGGTCAAAAAGTTTGGCTATATAAGACAGAGCTATTCGTTTCGTAGCAACTTCAACGTGTTGCGTATTTACCGAAAATAAAAGGCAGTCAGAGTTTGGACACCAACTTAAACCTAATACCTTTTCTGTTTCATCTTCATGTTCACCGAAATTGACTACCTTGTTTTCAGATATAGGTTCATTTAATTTGGTCAACCTAGGATCATTAGCTGACAATTTACGTAAAGGAAAACCCTCCTTTTTCTAATAACAATGTTAGTTCCCTTTGCAGTTGTAAGGCCTGATCTAAATTATCCGATCCAAACAAAACATCGTCTACATAGAAGTCACGTTTAAGGATGGCACTAACATCGGGGAAGTCAGAAGCTTCATCTTCGGCTAATTGTTTGAGAAATGTATTTGCCAAAAAAGGAGATAACGCCATTCCATAGGTAACGGTCAGCAACTGATATTCTACCAATTGTCTAGAAGGTCCGCGGAGACAAACTATTCTTTGTAAGTCTGTATCTTTCGGGTCTACTAAAATTTGACAAAACATTTTACTTGTATCTGCCGTCATTCCGAAACGGTAATTTCGCCATCGTAAGATGACAGCTGTTAGTTCATTCTGTAGTTTTGGACCAATCATGAGTACATCATTTAAGGTCTTTCCAGAAAAAGTGGGACTAGATGCATTAAAAACTACTCGAACGGGAGTAGTGCTACTAGACTCGCGAATTACAGGATGGTGCGGCAAATATACTGGTGGGCAACTCAATAGAGTTTATTTACCGTCAACTGAGATTCGTCGCATATGACCGAGCGTTTCGTACTCGTCAAGAAAATCTTCGTATTTTTTGGCTAAATTAGAATTTTTAGCGAGTCGTCGTTCTACATTGTAGAGCGCAGATGAGGCTCTAGGTAATGATTTTCCAAGAGAATCGACAGATTCTTCTCTTATAGGAAGGCGTACAACGTAACGCCCTTCTTGGTTACGCCAATGCGTGTTAGAAAAGTGATTTTCGCAAAGCTGCTCTTCTTTGGTGAGCATAGATTGCTGCGGAATGTCTTCTAATTCCCAGAATCTCTTTAGATCGAAATTGATTTCCAACAAGGTTGAAACATGATTAATTCTGAGACTCGACTTAGCCTGTGAATTTTTGTTTGGAATAGGATCCGATAGAATCCATCCAAATATCGTCGACTGCGCGGTTGTAGATCCAGGAGGACCCTGGCACAACCCTGGTAACAGAAGCGATCCTTAATAATCGGCTCCAATTACTATTTCGATTTTTTGTCCACTAAAGGGTTCAGGATCTGCTAGATGAAGGTCGCGAAGGTAATCATATGTAGAATTGATTTCAAATTGCGGAGGGCTATAATTCATTAAGCGAGGCAAGGTATAGGCAGTAATCGGATATTTAATTTTATCATTATTCACTGGCGAAATAATCAAATCTACTCGCGCTTGTGCCACCCGTCGCAGACTTCACCCGTCGAAGTCACTCTAGTCATTACAGGAGTGCTCTTAGGTCGCAATAAGTTTACCAAAGATTCTGAAAAAAACGTAGCATCAGACCCTTGATCGAGAAAGGCTCTTGCAATAACTTCTCGATCATTGTGTGCACGAATTTTAATTTTAGCAGTAGCTAGCAAGGTCGTACCGCTTTGTGAACATCGCAAACTTAGCAAAGAATTAGTAGCTGTTGCATTTAATCATGCATTCTTCGAATGAGAAATATTAGAGTCATTCGCAACATTTTCTGGTATAGGAGTCTGATTATTAGAATTATCTTGCGTAGGGCAATTCGATTGAATAGAATATGCAGAAGACGCTTGCTGGATGTGTAATAAAGTGTGATGGTGTTTTTTACATTGAAAACACGTAATTCTACTTTTGCAATTTTGGCTGCGATGATTATATCTCAAACATTTAAAACACAATCTATTCGCATTGGAAAATTCCCTTCTTTTTTCCATGGTTTGTTTCTTGAAGACTTGACATTGACTCAGGTAATGATTACCTTTACAACATATACATCTATTCGTATGATCATCTGAAGCAGCGTTTCCCAAAGTACTACCCCGGGTAGGGGGATGCCACCCCGGGTCCGGTAGCTCGGCAGGCTCCGAGGCAGGCTCCCCGCTACGAGCAGGCGGCTACTTTCGTATACCTACCACGAATAACCCTTTTATTGTTATGAGATTACAATAACTGAAATTATAAAGACATGACTCAATTAATTTTTAATTATCTGAATGCATTTCGTGATATAATTTTTAAAAAATCAGAACAAAAGTTCTTGAAAATCGGTTAATATCTGCACTAATAAAGGAAACATTTACAAATCTTGTGATTATATAAATGGGACC
>JAABKJ010009107.1:0-11284 GCA_011634705.1 Andricus grossulariae
TATATATATATATATATATATATATATATATATATGCAGCAACTGTACCCAAAATACTCAAAGCCATACGCGCGTGCTAAAAACGTGCTAAAGCACTTGCGAGATGGATGCAGAAAGCTGTCATCCTTGGATTGCTCCTTGCCTTCAAGACACACGAGGGTTGCGCCGGCCTGTCGTTGTGATTTCATCGTGCCCTGTGACCACCCATCTCGCGATCGTGAAACGTGGCCATAGGTGTGGTTTACCGTGGTTCTACTAGGAGTCGGTGTCATTTTCATATACGGCTCGAAGCAGGAGACGAACGCACTACAGTCATTTTGTGCTCTACCAGCTTTCAGATTTTTAATTGTTATAGATGCTGAGGTATATCCATTGTTTTGCCCTTAAGTGAAACTTCAAGTGCACCATTCGATCTCCGGATTGGAGGTTACATTTTATGTAAAAATAGCGATTGCGTTTATTTGAGAGAAAGTACAGTCAAATCTGGAGACGGCTCGCTTAGATTAATTCAATAGAGTAGAAATATTTAACAATGGCGTCGACCATCATTGATCTTTGGAGTCCGATCGTGACAGCCATTATACAATTTCCTCTCTCAATTTCAGAGTAAGACTTAATTACTGTTTAATGATTCGTCTTAAATGGAATAAATTTGGGAAAGATTAATTTTAACGAAATGGAGGTAAATAATAAAGTAATTTCAAGATCCATTAAATTTGACAATTTCTACCATACTGTGGGCAATCGTGTAGGATGGAATAATTTCCATCTCCATTTAAGCTAATATGTTCTACCATATTATGGTAAAGAACTATATTATGAAATAATTTATTTATATTAATGTTTCTTTCATAATATAATTTATAGTCTGATGTAAGATATCGTATTGGAGTATTAGGCGTGGGACTAGACAAAATGGCGAGTTATGAAACGCCCTTCAGACCTAAGCTGTGAGTTGACATGTTGATAGATCACCTATCTATGATTGAATAATAAGGTTTAACCTCACTCATAAGATGTCAAACTTATTCGCGATTCTTTTGCTGGTCGAAGCCATTTTTGTTAAGAGTTCGATTTTTTTAATAGCCTGAACTGATATGTCCCGGTATATACGAGGATGATCAGTTACGGACGCATTTTTGTAATGCAATCATGAGATCTGATAAGAACAGTATGCTTAATTTGATATATTAGACAAAGCCTGGTTTTTCACCCCACCATAGAAAAAGTACCAAGTACATGAAAAAATTTCCAGAGGTACCGGCGCATGGATCGGTTGAAATTCAATATGAAATGGAAGTCTTAAAAGATCACACCCAATGCGAAAAACACGATGTACACATAGCAACTTTGAATGAGCGCGATTCTGCGATGTGGAGATTACCTCAGGTTATGTTGAACTGAGTAGGAAATGCAGATTACAATTTTAAACAAGGACTTGTTTGGAATGAGAAGCACAAATAATCTAATTTGAGTTTAAAAGTGCAGATTGAAGCAAAGTTAAAGCAATTTAAATTAAGTAATATTGTAATGTATTATAGTTGATACAACAGTTTAGTTTTTAATTCAATATCAACATTGAACTGCCATCAATTAGGGATTCTCGAACCACAGAGTCTAATCCAGAAGTTAGTAATGCCTAGGAGAAAAAAATCAACTGCAAATCCATATGGAATACCTCATAGAAAACCACGTAGGACACTACGTTGATTAAGGAATTTCACACGGAATTGTCCATGGTATTATGCGTAGAATTTACTTGGAACTCTATGTAGAAGTTCAAGTAAAACCACCTCTAGAATTATGGAATAAGACATAGTAATATAGTATAAGGGGTACTCAAAATTAAAAAATTACATCATTTTAATTTCATTTTTGCGTATCTATTACGGTTTACGAGATATCTTCAATTGAAAATTATGCTTAACGTTCCATATGGAACGTTTTTCTTTAACGTTCCATATTCCATATTGCATTTCCAACTGGATTGTTTCAATTTACCAATTGAGTTTCACGTAGAACTTCAACGTGTAATTCCACATGGATTGCTACGTAGATCATTTCACCTGGATAGAAACACTTTCTTAACTGAAAGTGGGTGCATATAACTTGTAATAGTGTCAAAGAGTAGTATACATTAAGAATAAAATGAGAATCATTTTTTATTTCTTTTTTCAAATCTCTGAATATCTAGTTAAATAAATAATTAAAAAGTGCATGAAATAGAATACGTTAGGTTGAAGCAGAAAAAAAATTACGAGAAAGGGTTCGACAAAGCACCTGAGAACTGAACCTCTATGCTGAGAAAAAATGCTGAAACTATTATTCGAGTCCTGATATTAAAAATCGTGATGATTTGCGCGCGGTTTAAAACAAAAATACTTGCATGCATGAGCTTGGATATAAATTCTAACAACACTTGACAGGAATGTAAAATTGTCACGTCTCTCACTATTTCATAACAGACTTGCAAAATTTTGAATTTTAATAAACTTTGTGTTAGTGAAAGAGGTTCTGAATGTACTGGACATTTGTACGGCGTTTTTATTGAATACTGAAGAATAAAATACTTCAATTTGATTCAATTCTGTTTATTTATGCTTCCTCTTAGCGGAAGCTATATTTTTCTTGTCATAAAAATTATAAGTTTGTTTTGCGTCATGTTGCAAATCTTAATTACAGCGTGGCAACGTTTTTCGATCGTTCTCTGGATTATAAAATCTTCTGAATGATAAGAAGTACACAAATATAAATCAATTCAATCGGAAGTGCACTTTCTCCATTTTAATCTGATGCCCTGATATCGCCAGGTTCTACCTGCAACCTACTCAACACAGCTTCTCTTCTGATGCGCTCGACCTACATAATAATTATTCTTTAAATGTAATCAACACTATTTGTATTTTATTGTTGATTCTTACCTCACCTATACGCCTAATGTCCATTATAGCTCTTATAATATCATTTTAATTACTCGTTTCATCCTATTTAATACTGTGGAAATTCGACATTTGCGTACGTCTCCATGCCTCATACTTTAACCTTTGAAATTTGCATTCATGATTTTCGCTCACCTTCTCAATATTTTACAATAAACCATTTTATTTACACTGGCTCCCAGTAAAACCGCGGCTCCTTTAGAATCGAAACGGAGGGCCTATAAGAAAGCCACCGGGCGCGTCCTTAGGTTGCGGACAGATTGTCCCTTTACCAAGTTTTTCTGCTGAATATGGTAACAATATTCAACAAGTGGTAGCGGACAATTGTCCAAGGATGGTTCCGAAGGAAAACCCCCCAAGCTGAGGCGTAGCAACCGTGCCGAAAGCTGAATGGCAACTGGGTGAGGTGTGTTACAATAGTGATTCTGGGATGCCGGGCGAGCTCCTAGATTATGCAACATTATCCTTGCATGTGGAGCTCTGCAAGAATGGACAAATCCCTTCCTAGCTGCTCAAAGTTGTAGGTAACGTTCGAAGCTATACAACGTGCAGAGTACCCGTCAATGGGTCCATAAACAGTGCCATCACCCTAGAATTCGGGATGCTGAAAATAATTTGGATGGAAACACGACGACGACCGGCGACTTGAACAACACCGAGAATTACAAGCGAATAACTTGTTTGAAAATGCTGTATAAGATCTTTGAAGCTGTCCTAAACGGCAGGATTGTTCGAAAAATTGAGCCTGCGTGGAGAGAGATGTGCGAACAACGTAGCTCGAAAAAAGGTGTAAGCAGGCTGCCGAGAGAACCTGCTAATTGACAGGTGCGCCTACGAAGACGCAGCAGTCCACCAGCGCGTCATGTCAATGGCCTGGATTGACTACCGGAAAGCTTTCGATTCAACCTATCATAGACTTATCATCTATCTATTGGAAAGCTTGAAGATTCAACCACACATAGTGAGATGCATAGAGAAATTGATGACCTGTTGGAAAACTAGATTTACTATCTCATCTGGAAATTATCATGTGACAAACCAACAGCGTCACGAACTTCTGCCAACTATCTCTCGCACTGCCCAAATCTCCTGGGTACCTGTGCGGTGACACTAATCATCGCAAGCATAAGTTCACTCATGTATTTTATAGGGATGACCTAAAGATCTATGCTTTTAGTGCACGGCAGATTCATAGTGCTTTAAAAGTCGTCGAGAGGTACACAAGAGAGATTGGTATAAACTTGAGATTGGACAAGTGTGCCAAGATTAATCTGAAGCAAGGACGAATTACTAACGTTAACAGGGACCCTGAGATTGTGGATATGAGTTCTATTATACAGCTTGACATTGAAAATACCTATACATACCTAGCCCTGCCTCAGAGCCGCATTCAGAACATAACATCAGTGAAGGAGTTTCTCCAAAGCAGATACAAGAGGCTTCTTCGACAGATATGGTCTTCTAATCTCTCGGCATTGAATACGGTATCTGCGACTAACATGCTTGCCGTCCCATTTCTACTCTACTCGGTTGAGGTAGTTCCATGGGCAAATCACGAGCTTGCGGCCCTCAATATCGCCACGCGTAAGATCATGCATATGCAGAAGAGCTTGCATATCAATTCATCCGATCCGCGACTGTACATCCCACGCCATCAAGGCCGGCGTGGACTTCTACATCTACAATGTCTTTGAAACCGAATTATTCTAGGTACAGCTTACATAGTCGCAAATGGAAGGGATCCTTTCCTAACAATGGTCAGGAAACACGACGTGATTGGCAAGTTCCTTTACAAAGCCGCGAAGCAGGCAGCCGAGACCCTTGGCTCCTCGACAAGAAAATGCACGGAAACTTTTACAGAAATGTAGAAGATCAGCCCTTATCGAAGGAGCTAACTTTTTCTTTCCTCAGATCATCCAGACTTAATTCAGGCACAGAGGGTTTCATTTTCTCGTGCTAAGTAGGTATAATTTCCACCTTAGTATACCGTAGTCGTATTTTACGTCAAGAAGTTCCAAGTTCCCACTCCCGCGCGAACGATGTATATATATAGACACAATGCGTCCTTAAAAGTTCTTTACTACCATCTTTGTCACATCTTTTCTGGAACTACGATTTTCGGACAAGAGTCTCCAATGCACACTCGAGGCCTGACACCGTCTCCAGGACTTTGAGAAACGAACTATATTCGTGATCAAATTCTCAGCTCGGGCTGACTACAACATCACTGCCGAAGAGAAAAAAAGGAGAGTTATCAAGATCTTAAAAGGAAGCTGCAGTGGCTGTACCCAAAATATTCCGTTAAAATAATTGTCCTTGTGATCGGTGATCTCGGAGGTGCGAAACATCACTGGTTCGTAACCTCAAAGCCGTAAGCGCGAGGGTTTCGCCTGCCTTTGGTTGTGATTTCGTCGTGCCCCCTAGCCACCTATCTCACCGTCTCCATCCGCCAAACCAAATTTTGTAGTGTAAGTCGGTACACCTTTTAAAACATGAAAAATAAATGTAAAAAAAAAATTGAAACGCCCCAATGAACCTTTTAGTAAATTTTGTTTTCAATTGGGTTTTTACAGAAAAATGACCAATTACAAATTTAAGCTTTGTCCATTTTTCCAAACCCTCGAAATCTGTGATCCCCCTTCTGAAAAGAAAGACCAACTTAAGGCTACAGTATAGGCAGGTATAGGCCTGTCTAAAAGTGGTCTTAAACTTATCTTTTCTGATCCACAGAAGACCACAGTCCTTTCGTCCCAGCCAGCTATACTTATTTCAGAGAGAGAGAGAGAGAGAGAGAGAGAGAGAGAGAGAGAGAGAGTGGTGTCTATCTAAATGACGCAGGTATAGGCTGAAGGATACATACCAGAAAAATACAAAACGTTGTTTGAAACTGGTCGTAAAGTGGTATTAAATTGGTATTTCTTTTCACGAGGGCCCCCGTTCACTTTTTCACTTGTAACGAGACGTGCTGAAATGTGGAGTGTGGAAAGTACATAAGAATGACCGAAAGGGCGATTATTTTAATTATGAAAACTCAAAAGTAACTCCAAATACGATTTTCAGTGAAAAAATAGTGTACAGGTGTCAAAAAACGTGTCCCAACCTATACGGGACACGTATCCCAACCTATACATTTAACGGCATTTACGCATGGTTGGGAAAAAAATGATCTGCACTATATGCAAAATCCTCTTCACACATAACAATTCATTTAATTCATAACACACTGAACTCATTTACCTTGCAAATTCGATGAAAAAGATCCAGTTAATGGGGGTTCAATAATGTCAACACGATAATTTCTCTACTACTTGTAAACACACTGTTTGGTGCAGCTGCAAGAGGCATGCACCATCTCCTCGAGTTAACATAAAAAGCGAGCTACCATTGATACTAATATGTGACAGTAATAACAGGTGGCACCACCCTAGCGGAAGAAACGGATAGGTTAGGAAAGGAAGTACCGTTCCGATCCTTTCCGATTTCTATGTGAACTTTGCATCCGTTTTTTTCCGAACGCTTTCTCTTTCCGAAGGTTTCTGACGCCTTTCCGAACTTTTGCCGAAGCGTCCCACTGCGTTTCTTCGTTCTGAACCTTTCTGATTCTTTCCGAATAAATGTGGCATCATCCCAATAGCTTATTCCGAATTTTCACCGGTGTCCCACTAGTTGATGTTCGTTCCAAATGTTTCCGATTTCGTTCTGAATAAATGTGCAATGTAAAATATTTTTAAATAAATATAATAAATAATAACATATAATTTACTAACAAATTTATTTAAAAAATTATTTAAATGAATTAAAAATTAATTGAAATAAATAAATGTATAAATATAATGAGATATACAAAGAAATATAAATAAAATGAATTATAAAACAAACAAAATTTACGGAATATTTTAAGGAAATCTTCAATCTAATAGTTAAATTTGGAACCAAAATGTGGAATATTAGTCAAGAACAAGATTAATATTCTATCCTAAAATGACGAAGTTTCAATGAAATACAGCACTTTTTAACCAAATAGTTGAATTTTCTACTGAATAATATAAATTTTTAATTAAACGTGAAATTTATCAAACAAAAAGATTATTTTCAACAAAATATAGTTAAATTATGAAAGAAAAAGATTTATTAACTAAAATCATGGATCATCAACCAAAAAAAAAAAGAATGTTTAACAAAGTAGTTTCACTTTCAACTATACGTTGTTGTACTTTCAATAGAAAAAAAGATGAAACAGATTAATTTTCAATCACACAGCTGTGCTTTTTAACTAAAAAGATGTAAGTTCCACCTACATATATGCACTTTTATCCCAAAAAGACGAATTTTCAACAAAACAGTTGAATTTTCAAACAAAAGGAAAGACCCTATAACAACATTCCTGAATTTTCAACAAATTAATAAGATTAACTCAAATGTTCGAATTATTTCCTATATGTCTCACTGTTACTTCTTCTCTATTGAAAATGAATGGTCGTACAAAAATTTTTCCTAAAAACCTATATAGAAATAGGGAAATTTCATAACTTTGAAGAAAGCCTTTTTTACTTCCACACCTCAAATATTCCATTTGCCAAAACTATCGTTTTTACTTACTGTATCTCCTTTTTTCATAAAATTTCTTTTTTGTATTGTAAAAAAAAATTCACTGTATATGAGATATAATTTGCCCTATGCTGGACTTGAAGAAGCATAACTTGGCTCCATTTCTATATTGACACTAAGAAAAACCAGATTTACTTCAAGAATAACTGCATAAAATAATTTTTGACTGAAAACACTATGGCAAATCAGGTATATTCGAACATTTTTATGATTTTAAGCAAAAATCTTGGGAAACTCGCTATCATTGTCTCTTGCGTCGCCATTTTGTTTCTTCAAATTCATTCATATCGATTATGACAGGTATCGATTGCACTTAACTCGATTAAGCCAAAGATCATTTGAAACAATGCAATTAAATGTGATTATATTTGTTGTGAGATCTACAAGAATCATTATGATTGGCAGAGGTTGACGCTCATTAACGACATTTAAAAAAAATTATAATAACATTCAATTCTTTTGGTACCGTCGAGTATCAGTGGAATCGAATGGTAGGGAATCGATTTCCAGAATTCGAATTTGCCAGAATGAAATTTTCGTAGGATATCGATTTCCAGAACACGAATTTGGCAGAAAGAAATTTTGTCAGAAGAACACTAATTTCAGAGCGTGTACCTTCGGGCAGACGATTTATGAATACAAAAACGGTGTTTCTTTGTGAAATAGGATAAATGTAAAATGGAGGTGGTTTCTTTAAATAATGAAGCAACAGATGGCGATCAGCGTATATTTTTACTGAGGATGCCATATGAAACCCCCAAAGAGAACTTAGTTAGAAATATGTGACCGTCCGCGAAGAAAGGGACCTCATGCGGAAAAAATCTATTTTCATTTTCTTACGCCAATCGATAGTTTCTAAGTTACTATTTAATTTCCAATAATCAGAAATTTTTTAAGTTAATTACTTTTCTTGTTATTAAGCTACAAACATAGGCATGATAAGCGTACGCGGAGACCGAACGAGAGGCCGACGAAAGCCAGCCCTACCACTTACCACACAACTGTACGTGACGTGTCCGTGCGCTTCACTGGCTCGTGTCTAAAAGTGTAGTGTCAAGTGGAGGGAGTGCTTTTCGTAGGCGCATCCCCCTACTCAAATGCTGTCTTACGGGCTCTGCTACGATCGACCGTCCTGTAAAATTCAGCTTTGACGCATTAGGTCTCTTTCTTCGCGGACGGTCACATATTTATTTGAATACTCGATACAATTTATTAATAAAAAGTTATTATTAAAATGATTGGGAAATTGTAGTTTGTCGAAAGTTGTAAAATACATCTTCCTCGAGGAAGTTCCGGTCTAAATAAAAATTTAATACACTTTACTGGATTCCTGAAGATCTTCTCATTCACTTAAGTCATCCTGAGAGTCAAGGAATTAAAAGTACATCTTCCCCGAGAAGGCTTGGTTAGGAAGTGAAATTTAAGATACCCGGATGCTTTTATAATAAGGGACTTTTCGTACTAAAAATTAATCCTGGTAGTCCAAGTATTAAAAATACATCTTCCCCGAAGCAGTTTGGTTAAGCATTGAAATGTAAGATACCCAGATGATTTTTAAGAGGTCTCGCCATACAAAGAATTAATTCAGGTAGTCCAGGTATTAAAAGTACATCTCCCCGAGGAAGTTTGGTTAGGAATTGAAATTTAATATACTCTGATGATTTTAAAAAGGTCTTGTATTAAAAATTAATCCTGGTAGTCCAGGTATTAAAAATACATCCTCCCCGAGCAAGTTTAGTCAGGGATTTAAAATTTAATATACTCTCATGATTTTAGAAAGATCTTGTCGTATTAAAAATTAATCCTGTTTGTCCAGGTATTAAAAATACATATTCCCATAGGAAGTTTGGTTCAGAATTGAAATTTAACATATCCGGATGATTTTAAAAAGGTCTCGTCCTACTAAAAATTAATTCTAGTAGTCCAGGTATTAAAAATGCATCTTCCCGAAGATTTTAATACCTGGACTACAAGGATTTATGTGTAGTACGACGAGACCTTTATAAAATCATTCCGGTATTTTACATTGCAGTTCCTAACCAAACATCCTCTGGGAACATGTATTACTAACACCTGGACTACCAGAATTAATTTTTAGTCCGGCAAGAACTTGTCATTAAATAATTGTATCCAGTATTTAAATAAATATTTTTAACTTGGGGGGTGTCATATGGCATCCTCGGTCAAAATATAAGCTGATCGCCATCTGTTGCTTCATTATGTAAAGAAACCACCTCCATTTGCCGACATTTGCCCGATTTCACAAAGATACACCGCTCTACTATTAATAAATTGTCTGCCCGAAGTTACACGCTCTGAAATTAGCGTTCTTCTGACAAAATTTCATTCTGTCAAATTTGAGTTCTGGAAATCGATGCCCTACCTGAAATTTTGTCAGAAGAGCGCTCATTTCAGAGTGTGCAACTGCGGGCAGACAATTTATGAATACAAGAGCGATGTTTCTTTGTGAAATAGCCCAAAGATCGGTAAAGGGAGGTGGTTTTTTTACATAATGAAGCAACAGATGGCAATGTGCGTATGTTATTACTGAGGATGTCAAATGAAACCCCGCAAGAGAACTTTGCTTTAAATATTTATTGAAGTACTGGATACAATTTATTATTGAAAATTTATTGTTAAAATGATTTTGAAATTGTTGCTGTCAAAAGTTGTGTTTCTAGGTGTCAAAAATATCTCTTCCTCGAGGAACTTCCGGTCCAAATAAAAATGTAATACACTTCACTGGATGTCTGAAGTTCTCATTCCATTTGGTCATCCTGGTAGTCCAGGTATTAAATGTACATCTTCCCCGAGGAAGTTTGGTTAAGACTAAGAACTTAACATACCCGGACGATTTTACAAAGGTCTCGCCGTACTAAAAATAATTCCTGGTTGACCAGGTATTAAAAATACATCTTCCCCGAGGAAGTTTGGTTAACCCATTTTCGCTGTTTTTGCAAAAAAAAATATTATTCAAATAAAATCCATATATATGCTATCAGTTAGTCTTAAAAAACTTATTTTAATTAATTCATATTTTTCCGGCATCTAGGAATACCGTGACGTCATGTTGCGTGTACGCAACGCTGGCGCATCGCTCGACATTTATAATTGTTCAGGACGAACGTCACAGAAATAAAGATCTGTGTCATCAATATACTTTATTGCATTAGAAATAATTAGGAAACATATAATAGCAATCAAATTTCGCAAAACTAAGTGAAACAAAAGAAAATAAAATGAATTTTAGGATTTCAAGTCATGATGAACATCGAAACACTTCACGTGCAGTGCTACATTGAATTTTTTGCACTGATAAATCGTTTGCGAGTGGCAGTGGGCACACCTCAATCGTCGTTTTTGCGGGTTTTCGCAGATGACGTGTTCTCGGGTGTTTATTCGTGGAAGTTTTCGTGGTCTTCCTTGCTCTTCAGCATCTGAATCCGATTCCACATCTTCTGCTTCCGCTGGCTGCTTTTCAACGAACGTCAAGAGAACTCGCGTCACATCCGATTTGAATTCGATTTAGCTGAGAGATTTGGATTTATTCTTCTTAGTTCGTGAACAGTGCCCACCACAACTTTTTCCCCGTATGGCAATTCGGTAGTTAGAGACAGCATTGTCATGCAAATCTACTCCTCCCATATGTTTGTTGTATTTGCATATCATTCGAGGTTGAGGGATGTTAATTTTTTTTTCTTCTCGCGAATATCTGGAAGCTTTTTGTGTTGGCTCAG